>SEMN01000984.1:0-132296 GCA_005408345.1 Macquaria australasica | reverse complement strand
CAGTCAGTCCCTCCCCCTCACCTCCTCACCCCGTCAGTCAGTCAGTCCCTCCCCCTCACCTCACCCCACCCCGTCAGTCAGTCAGTCCCTCCCCCTCTCCTCCCCTTCACCTCACCTCACCCCGTCAGTCAGTCTAAAAATGTGACAGTACCTGGGTGTGGCCACATGACCTACAAGGAAACCTTAAACTCTATATGCACTTGTGTATAATTTACACACAACAAAAATACTAAAGGCAGTAATATTAATAAAACACGTGTTTCTTATCTCTTTTTATAATCTGTTGTGAGGACACAGATACATGGGTTAAGGTTATTGTAGGTTATGTTCTATAAAGAGGAGGAGAGGGATAGATGGGTATTTATAGGCATGCTGGAAGTGACTCAGTTGAGGGGTGGTCCTGCACCTGAAACTGCCAGATAGCTACAGTCTGTGTGATGATTGGTTGAGTATGTGTGGCCTATTGTCCGGAGGAGGAAACAAGACAAACTATCCAACAACAAATAACAATCCCGCAAGCAACTGACTCAAACCTCCACTGTGTGGAACTGGTTCATAGCTACACACAATCAATCCTTAACGTATACAAGTCAGGTCAAAGCTTCCTTGATTTGCGACTTCACAATCTCCACAGTGCTTTACGGTTCAGAGCAACTGCCCCTAAACTATTAACTGCAATACTAGGGGAAACCATTTTGGATATAATGAACCGCACCCTCTCAACCACTGCCACTGTGGCCTCAGCTGAAACAAGGCATGATAAGATCAAGAATTTAGGATTCTCTTTTAGTCTTCTCTAAAAAGTAGAGCAGCATAACTTTGTCTGTATTTTGGCACTAAAACTGATACATCTTATACCAGTTAACTACCATAATACAACCGAGAAACCGTGCTGATGAAACATTAAGCTGCCACAAGATGTCAGCAAAGCTTCATGTTTCTTCACACTGACATTACACATGACGGGTGTTTTACCAACAAATAAGGCCTTCTGCTTCTTTATGTTTGAAATCATGACTTATAGAATAAACATATGTACATCAGTGGTTAACAGCAATTTCACTATGATCACACATTATCCTGTAGAGGCGTAATACATGTGTACATGTTTGTGACAGTATGGAGAAATGAAAGCAGCTCACCAGTGGGCATTTTCCATGTTGAAGAGTAATAGTACTTTCACACAAGTGTCTCTTAAGTATTTAGTGTAAATAGGTTACTGGATGCACTCAGCTGTATAGTCACAGTTTCATATTAGTGTGTTAAACCAAGCCAAGCATCAAACCACTTCCTCTTCTTCTGTTGGATTTACTGTGAAAAATCATGTGGAAACAATGCTGATCTCATTATCTTCCTTTTTACTTTTTCTTTCTGTGTCAATAGGCCCAATGTAACCTGTCCTTTAGTATTAAGTAGGTTATTTCTCATTCTACAGAAATAAAGCAGCAGTTATGGTTTGTTTGCATGTTATGACCTGTTCTTAACTGGTTCTCATTAATCATTACTTAGCACTTAGCACTGCAGACCCCATATGAGAGGACAGCTGATGTTAGCTGACACTGGAAAACGCATAAAAAAGCAGCAGCACTGTAAGCAGGAGTGCAATAAAAAACTTAAAGCTGAAGAGAGAAACCCCCCCCCCCTCCCCCACAAAAACAGCTAAAAGCAGCAGCCTCACAGCAAAGTTGCCTCACTACTCTCTCACCACTACAGACCAATCTGTTGTTTATACTAAGAACACACAAAGCATTAAGATTCCTAAAACCAGTGGTGTATAAAGTACCTGAAAGCCACACTTGAGTAAAAGTATCTCATCAGAAAATGACTTTGGTAGAAGTTAGTCACCTGTTGTAATATTACTTGAGTAAAAGTTTTAAAGTATCTTTTCTTTACTGTACTTAAGTATCGAAAGTAATTTTCTGATATTAAATGTACTTGAAAGTAAAAATACAAGTAAATCCTGTTTATAAAAAAGCAAGCAGTCAGAATTTTGTGAATTATGACGTTTATTCTTTTAAGTACACCACCTTAAAAATGGAGCGTACATTACACTTGAACCTCATTGTACTTGAACCTGCACTTCACAACTTTTAGAACAAAAAAATTTTAAAGAGCAAAATCCTTTGTTTTTCCTTCCCTCCCATTCCTTTATTCGTCCTTTATTTGTCCGAAATTGAAACTTAACCACGCTTTGAGAGCACTTGTTTGCACTTGCGCATTAACGTGATTAACCAGCAATATAACTTGCAAGCTAGTTTGCCAAACCTGCTTGCTAGCAGTCTGTGTTCCAACATCATTAGGCTACCAAATTTCTCCCGATTTTATTTTGTAGTAATGATGTAACAAAGATGCTTACGGGAAATGCATCTGAGTAAAAGTACACATTTTATTTAGAAAATGTAGTGGAGTAAAAGTGAAAGTTGACAGAAATATAAAAACTCAAGTAAAGTACTGATACTTACAAGAAATACTTAAGTACTGTAGCGAAGTATTATGACTTTGTTACATTACACCACTGCCTAAAACCGTCTTTGGGCATCACCAACCAACACACACACGTCCATGAGTGCACAGCTTTAACAGAATGTGGTTTACTGCAGATCAGTTTTACACTTCCTTCAGCACATTGACAGTCTCCCACTGCACCTAATGACTCACATGTTTCCACTATCACTATCTGAGCAGATGATCTACACCGACATCGCAACCAGAACAATAAAGAAGTCAGACATTACCACAGTAAAGCTGCAAATAACACAACTTACAGTTAAGAAGCGTGTGTTCTGTTATTTTGATAACCTGACTGTCAAATCACATCTCTATTAATCTGTTAATTGTTAAATGTTATGGGTCAGACAATGTCTGGAGGGACCCATAAAAAGACATATAAAAGACATAAAAATGCTCTGCTTTGAATAATAATTTGTCTCATATAGTTTTTTTCTGCAAAAAAGTTTGATTACCTTGTTAATAATCCTTAAAATGACATTTACTCCTTCTCCTTCATTGAAAAATCCAGAATCTATGAATAAGCAAATACTGCTCATTTCAAATGTTTAACTACCAGAGTCAACAGGAAGTCTCCTACTGTTACTATATGCCATCTAGGCAGCAGGGGAAGGACCCAAATGCAGACAGTCGAGGCTCCAGCAGTTCAAAGGTTTATTTCACAAAAAAACACTTACACATATGTGCAGGCAGGCAGACAGGTATTGGGCAGGGCCAGGTTTGGGGAACAGAAGCACAAGGATAACATTCAAAACTTAGAGCACAAAACTAGCACAAGACAAGCAGTACAAAGCCACAGAAAACAAAATAAGGGGACCGGTATATATAGGGAAGGGGGTTAACGAGCGAATCAGGGGCAGGTGAGCACTGGGGAGCAGGTGAGGATAATCAGAGAGACATCAGGGCAGGAACTGAAGAAACAAGACAGGAAGAATTTCAAAATAAAACAGGAAACACTCATGGGACATGACACCTACTTCTCTGAAAAGTCCATTCTCAGTGTATGTGCACTGGTGGCCCACACCTGAATCACCATGACTCGAATATTCTGACTCAAATGCTTCAGTTGTTGCACACTGTCACACACACTGTCTCCAGCAAGTATTCTTTTGTCTCTGTAAGTGGTAAGCATGTTATTATGAACTATACGGCTACATTATATACTGGTTTGTAAATTAGGTAATAATGTATGGTAATTAGGTAATTATGTAATAAAGTGGACAGTGCTTTTCTATGAGGCGATGAGTGAAATGTTGTTGTTTGTTTTGGGAAGTGATCAGTGATCATCCATTCCACTCCATTTATTTGTACTGGGCCAAAAATGTCCTCACTTTCCAAAAATGTCCTCACTCTTACAGTTTCTGCAGATTGCTTACACACTGAAAGTGAATGCTTAGACAAAAGCATCAAAACCTTTAACCTTTGTAACCATGCCTTAAACAAAGGCACCAAAAGTACATTTTCTGCTTTGCACTTTCTTTGCAACTCTGCAACACACTACACGGTGTGTTTTACATTAGACACTTCAAGAATGAAATCTCTTGCAATCATTGGGAAAACACTTATATTCAAAATGCAAAACATATCTGAATTGGCAACACACACACACACACACACGAAAACACTTATACACTAAATGAACACCAATCAGTCTGAGCCTTAGCGCTACAAATAAACCTCAGGTAAGCTCACCTCTTTTGTGAGAACTTTGCAAACATGGAGGCAGTGAGAGCGAGAGGAAGAGGAAGAGAGAGAGGAGTAGGATGACAGGAACATAGAAGGGGACCAGGCAATAGACAGAAACATATTTCCTATATTGTATTGATTACTGTACTGTAATTCTACTTTTCTTTGTGTTTTGTTGTTGTTGTAAAAACCTGCAATGGCAAAACAATAAGTTAAATATATTTTTTTTCTGAAGCCTTTCTATTATTGTGTTCATTGAAATGTGAGTAGATGTTCAGTACTGGAACAATCTTTCACAGAAGCCTGTATGAGAAAATGAAAAAAGGTATACAAAGTACTAAAGACAGCAGTGTTTTGTATAAAGTACATCAGTGTGTTAATTCACCCGCTGCATGTGTGCATCATTTTGTTGCATAAATGCCGTTTTGAAAAAGGATTATTAGGTTGTAATTACAGAGTTTCATTTTGACATAGAAGTGAGAAGTTTGTCTCCAAGCGTTGTGTCTTATTTGGCTTGTGTGTAGAGTTTTGATACGATGAGCCAAATTCTGCAACAAATGTGTAAGCAATCGTTAAAAACTGTAAGGTCTGAAACTGAAAGTGGTCCTCATAAAAATAGAAACACACAAAAACACACAAACCCTTACAAAGGGGAAAGTACACAGGGCAAACCAGAGTTTGACGTTGGAGTTTCCCAAGATCAGAAGTATACCGCACAGGAGAAGATTAGTTTAATGGTTACATGGTTAAATGGCTGCTGATTGGCAGTCATACTGCTGCTCTGTGCTGCTCAGCTTTCATCTCGCCTGGAAACAGACCGACCCATCCTGCAGGCCTCTCTCCCAGCTGCAGACCTCTTGCCCGTTGCACCATCTCCTCCCTGCTACCTGTCAATCACCTCCAGCTCAGGTCGCGGCTCCAGCTGTCTGGCCCTTCGCCGCCTCAGTTTACCCATCACCTCGCCTCGGGCAGCAAAACC
This sequence comes from Macquaria australasica, assembly GCA_005408345.1. Taxonomy (NCBI): domain Eukaryota; kingdom Metazoa; phylum Chordata; class Actinopteri; order Centrarchiformes; family Percichthyidae; genus Macquaria; species Macquaria australasica. Next base: position 127,123 of record SEMN01000984.1, on the reverse strand, counting down.
AATTAGTGTCTGATAGTAAAGCAGAGACCTGCTCCCTGAACGTCTGAGCTCTGTTTTTATTTCCTTCTCTCTGTGACCACAAAACAATCTCCACCATTGACCCCCGGCGTCTCAGGTCAAGTAGAGAGATTTTCTGAGATACAAGAATGTTTTTGTGCTTCACTGTCCGTGGAAAGTGAAAAATAAACCGCATGCCCTTGTCACAGTTTTTAAAATGCTGTTTGTATTCCTCTGTGTAATTAACATTGAGGTATTTTCATATTACATTTTCTGTGCGTCGACATATTAACATAAATGCTTTTTTGCCAGCCCTCTAAATAAAGATGAAACCAAATAATAATGACCCTTGTGAATCTGTTTTGTTTGCTTTATCAGCATTTATTTGCATTCAAAATGTGCTTTATTGTTTCCTAATGAGTCACTGTGTGTTTTTGCATTTGGCTGACAGAGCAAGATTAGCTGCTGTGATTGTTTCCATTGGACAAAATCCAACACAGTTAGTAACAAAATAAAACATCATCCTCTAATGTCTCAGTCTGGATCATCTCATCAAAAGTTCATGCTGCTCTCTTATTGTTAGAGAAGCTGTTAATTAAGGCCAATCTATCTTCGGTGCTTTGTGGGAACATTTCAATTTGAAAAGGCTGAGTGGGAGTTTTGTTCACCTGCATCAATAACTTTGTTTTCACTCCCTCTGCGTCGCTTTCTGTTTGATTGACAGACTGCACAGCTGAGCGGCTTTCGGTAGAAGATAGACGGTCATTGCTCCGAGACGAGGTCATTCAGAGTGTCTGGAAATAAATGATATCAGCTTGGACTCTCTCTGATATCTATCTCGTTTTGACAGCTCCACGGCTGTGAGCGGCGAGGAAAGGTTCATGGTTATAGTTTGTGATAATGACTTGATTATTTAGTGAGGGGGGTGAGAGGTCAGACTCAGTACAAAGCAGAAGACCCTGCAGTTGAAGGGATTCAATATCATGCTGTGTGACACTTTAACCCCGGTCAGATACTTGAGGTGGTTCACTAACATCCTGCCCCTAATAACAGGTTGAAGGATAAATCAGAAAGTTTGTAAACCAACTTATAAGGGCAGGGAGATATTTCCAGGCGACCATAACTGACTGAAAGTCATTTATTCCTATGGAAGGTGAATGAGTAACACTCAAGTGCTCCCCAGCAGCTGTTGGATCCGTTGGCCATTGGAGCACGGTCACGTTGGATTGTGGAAACTGGACCATCAGTACAACAGGAAGTAGGAAGTGGACGATGGGAGCCCCGCTGTAAACAAAACATTCTGACTCTATTTAGACAAAAAAACAAAAAACAATTTTAATTTCTTTCTTTGTTTAATTATGGTTTATACTTGTGATTGAATGACCTTGGCTTTGCTGCTCATGTTCAAGTCAATTTTATTTATATAGTCCAATATCACAAATCACAATTTCCCTCAAGGGGCTTTACAGCATGCAACACCCTCTGTCCTTACACCCTCGAAAGAGGAAAAACTCCCCCCAAAAAAACTTTTAACAGAGACAAAACTGGAAGAAACCTCAGCAAGAGCATCAGAGGAGGGATCCCTGTCATCTCCAGGACAGACAGACACAATAGATTCACAACAGAAAATCATACTATATACAATAATGATAACAAAATGTAGATTGTAAAACATAAGTGAAGAGGATGGATCCAGGAGGGCAACTGAGCAGCTTCACATAAATACTTGACATTTGCCATTATTGCACCATTTCACTCATCACAAGAACCAAGCTTCAGGTTTTGGTCACACTAACTGTCTGCTGTTGGGTCAAAGAAAGCGAGGACCAGCATTTCCTCCATGTTGTTTTGGCTGTTCAGTTCTGTTCTGTCAAGCAAAGAGCTCCACTGCTCGCTGCCCAGGGGCCGTCAACAAATGTGGTCAGACAAAATGGCAGAGTATGTTGTGCATGTAACAGAAAGATAACCAAAGGATATGACTTCAGGCTGTGACAACTCCACAAACAAAACCTCATACGTATGTGTTTGAAAATATGACGGGTTCTTTTTTCCTTCAGAGAAGAGTACAATGACCTAAAGATGTTTTAGGATTTGCGTAGGGAAGCCCTATCACGGTTTATGGGTTTTCTCTGAATGGAAAATGTCTGGCATCATTGGAGCATGACAGGAGACAACATTTTATAAAAGGCAGATTCAACTTATTCCTCTGTGTTAATCAGACTGACTGAAAAATGTTTGTGTTGGTGCCAAAGAAAATACAATCCTTAACCATCCAACACAGGTTTTAGATTGCCAGCTGCCGTCGCTCTACAGTTATCAGATAGTTAACATAATGAACATCCTTCTGTAAGACTGTTGTGGAAAAATGTCAGTTCTACACTTGCCAGTAGTCTCACTAACACAATCTCATTGTTCTGTAGTGATGTTATGTCAGTATGTTTCAACAGGAGGCTGATTTTTTCCATGGCTGCCTTAATTACTTTGCTCTAGAAGCATTTTGCGCCTGAACAGGGTTTGTTTTTAACCGTCACTTAGAATCATAACATAGTAGTATAGAAGTAAAATGTATGCACTCTGAGGTCTGTTATTTCTCCATGACAGGCCTGATTTACACATAGTCAAATCACTGGACAGTGAGGTTTTGGAGGGTTTTAAATTATATTATGAAATGGTGCCACCCTGTGTCTAAAAGGAGTTACTTCCCTGCTTTTGCCAATAAATATTTAGTTAGAGGGAAGTTAGAATGAAGTTTACCCTGAACAGATTACGTGAGCACAAAATGTTTTATTGATTAGATGCATTCTTGTTTAAATGAAACTGAATTTAAGCCTTGCTGCACCTCCAGGGGCCACAATTACAGGTTGGGAACGAAGTGACCTCACACGGGGAAACTCTGTCGGAGAGCTTTTAAGTCTCCACTCTGGGCGTCAACTTGAATGAATATTGACTCAAACCCCATCATCAAACCCCAAAACCTCTAGACTTAATGCAAGCACTGCAAGCACAGTATTCCAGTCCACGTAATGTGCTTTTTAAGTACACTGCACTGCAAGAAGCATTTTCACCATTTGCTCTCTTTAAATGTCACTTTTTTACAGAAACAGACATCCAGAGATCATCTGTTAAAATGAAAAGAGGGGCAGCCCGCCTGTCTGATGGCCTTTAAACAGTATTTTCACCATATGGTGGCTCTCATGTCACTTTTACAAACCAAGTAGCACAATCCAACTGATAGTGTCTAGAAAATTAAAATTATTTTTATTGTTCTAAAGTACATTACCTGTCTGGGGTCCTATCTGATACTTACTTTGATATTGTTTAATGTCATGTCATGCATCTTACACTTCTTCTTGTACATTCATTTTCTTAATTAATTACTCAAGAACTGTACCTAAAGCTGGGGTAGGCAGAATCTGTGCAACCTATACAAAACCTTCCGCCTCTCTCTCTGTTGCCTCGTATCACTCCGCTAAGCCCCTCCCACCAAACCCACAACTTCAACTGGCAGCAGAAGGAGTCGGTTCCCCTGCGAAACCCTATCCTCATAGGGCTCGTTCTCCATGGCCTGATCCTCACCGAGACCACGGTCCCTCCTGCCGTGACTTGTTTTCTCAAAGACGCCCCTCCAGCGCTTCGCGGCCGCAGAGCAGAGCGCCCCAGGCTTCAGAGGCAGCTGCAATGCCGTCCAGCAGCGGGAAGAGAGGCTAGTACACCACACACACACCACTGTCCCCTGTCAAAAGTTATTTCCCACTGTTTGTCATCATGCCTCTTTGCCACTTGTCGTTACCAGCACCATGTCATCAAATATAATGAGCCTGAAGCTCCGTGTGGAGCCGGGACATGTTGTTTTGTACTATACGCCGCTGTAGGCAAAGGAGGTGTTGGAAATTTATCACAAGGATTTTTGGCAGGATTTTCCTCCACTGAATCAGGTTTTCACCGTCTGAAGGGACGTGTACACACATCTGCTCTTGTAGCTTAGCCAATACGAACACACCGTCTTTCTGAAATAACCTGTGATTGGCTAAAGTCTCCCATCACGGGATAGATTTTCTGAAGCCTGAAAAAGAGGCAAGAGGAGGGGCTGAAGTAGAGGTCTGCTCTCAGACCACTTGAATTACAATATGCTGCACGGTTAATATGGCATTTTTGCCCAGTGACGCCAAAAGAAAACTGCCTACCCAACCTTTAAGTACAAATTTTGACGTACTTGTACTTCACTTGAGTAGGCCTATTTCCATTTGATGTGACTTTATACTTCTACTCCAAAACATTTTAGAGGCAAATATTGTACTTTTACTCCACCACATTTGTCTGGCAGCTTTAGTTACTAGTTAGTTACTTTTCAGATCAATACAAAACACGTGATCAGTTTATGAAATATGACGCTGTGTTATAGATTTAACCCCTCAAAAGTATATGAAGCATTTAAAATGAGCTCCACCTCAACCAGCTTAATGTTAAAGTATCGTTTACACGTTAACGCTTCAGTAATAATGGTCCAGTAATATATTGATTTGACACTGACAGTAGCCACTCTGCATTATGAGTCATTTCACTTTTGTTACTTTGAGTGCATTAAGTGAGGTTTTGAATACAGGACTTTTACTTGTAATTTTGCTTTGTTAATTGCTGTGGTTTTGTTTATTTGTCCATATTACACTGTATGTGTAATATGAGCTGCTCTGTGGCCCTGAACATCGCAGGTTTGTCTTTACATGTCTGTTTTGTTGTAAAACGATGTGATCTATGCTCAGTGTTTCAGGTCTGTGTTTCAAAGTCATGAACCAGAAGTTAACCCTAACTTTCTGAGCCACCTTGAGAAAACACCCCACCTGGTGTATCGTGCAGTAAACAGTGTTGTTCTGCAAAGTTCTGTGTTCAAATTATTTCCTGCAAGAGGAAAGCAGCCTGAAACCTGGAAAGAGAGAGAGGGAAATGGGCTTAATGCCGTTTGAGATTACTGATTGTATTTTGTTGTAGATGAAAGAGAAAGAGAGAGATGATGAGAGGGAAACAGCATGACGAACAACACAACACACAAATAGAAATGGACAGAATAAAGTGAACGAGAATTTGCAGCATGTGAAAACAGAAGACAGGTAATCTAAAGAGAATCAGGAGGCTGAATCATCACCAGGGAATCTATAAAGAGAGAAAGAGGCGACAGAGAGAGAGAGACAGAGAGACAGAGAGAGGGAGATCAGAGTTGTCAAGGTAGACAAAGGGAAAAAAGAACAAACAAACTTTTCTTCTTTCACCTCTACTGTCTGTCTCCATCCTTCTCATCACAGCTCTCTTTCTTCTGAAGTCATGAAAAAGGAGAACGCCGACGCCACTTTCAAAAGATACCAGAAATGTATTCAGCTATTCTACAACGCTTCAACCCGAGCTCTTCATTAGGTGCCTGATGTCTAAAAGGACTAAAAAGGGTCAAAATATGAAACATTTTTACGTGGGATCATATTTCTTTTTCTTGTTTTGATTCCTTTGTAATACGCGACAGTGGGATATACGAGCACATTTTCTTTTCTTTTCCACTGGCTCTCCTCCCGTCTGTCTTCACTCTTTCTCTCATTCATTCTTCACTCTGCAGGATGGTAGTCGTCTTGACCCTTGAGCATCAAGTTTATAATTAAAAAACAGCACCAGCTTTAATCCCCAGTCTGATTGCAAAATAACACTATCACTCCCTCAAGCAAGAACTGCGACCTTGACTCTTTTAAATGGAAATACATATATTGCATGCTATATATTGCATTATACTGATCACCTAGGACTTTAACTATCTGTGTAAATTTAACTCTGTTCTTACAATACACACCAATAAACAGGCGTCAACTAAAGGTGAAAAAAAAAAAAGGTGTCAATGTTGTTTCTGCTTTATTTGACTACATTTAAGGATACATTCAATAGCATTTTGTGTCATACCGGATCTACACTGTCACATGGAAATAGCCATATGCTCCAGGAAATAGCCATATGCTCTTGTGTACTATATAACTGGAAATCTATTCAAGAGGATTAGTTGAATCTTACTATCCATCTCATCCCATTTTTACTCCATCTAGTACCTCTTGCACTTGCAAGATGCCTCACCATGACCATAGCATTACCTTTATGTGTCTCTGTACAGGCATTTGTGTATATACAGTGTTTTCTATATCTGTTTATGCAACAGGAAACATTTTTAGAAGGCTATTTTTATCCTTTATCCATGTGCAAATATTCAAAGACACCCTAAAATAGGATCAAATTAAATGTGTTATCTGTGCTTATTAATTTTGCCTGTGAATGTTCATTTAGCATGTTTGTCTGAGTGTGTGTGTGTGTGCGGTAGAAGCTGACATAAGACTTACTAATAGCTGCAGAAACCACAAAAAAAGCTCTGTATTTTGCCTCAGCAGTGGTTTATACTGCAGACAAGCTTCACACAGAGAGAAAACAATATGTTTCCCCAGAACCTCCCTAACACCACATCACTCCAAACTAATCAGCTGTTGCCTTACTAATATCCCCTCTGGAGGAACAGCGCTCTGCTGATTAATGGGATTAATGGGACGCTGCTGTTTTAACTTGGTGATGTCTTTACAAAAAGGACGACATGGAAACAGATGGAAATCAGTCGAAGAGAAAGAGGACCAGCGATCGATTCATCCCCATCAATTACACTGATTTATTTTCAATTAGCCTCTCATGCCTGTCTGTGTCTCTGGAGCAAAATGTGCATGCATTGAAATACATTAACATACAAAAGAAATGCAATTAAGCAAGAAAGTCAGCAGAAAAACAAGCACATAATTTTTAGCTTCTACAGGCGCAGTTGCTGCCTTCCTGCAAAAGCGTACAACAGGCCTACTGTCTGTCCACATCCCATGACTCTATACAGTGCATGTGGAGGGTTTTTAGATGTTTTTGGACTGAACAAACATGTGACACATTCTAGCTGCTGACCACAGATGAAAATTAAAATGAGAGGCTGAGCTATAAGTATAATCTAAATGGTTGCGGAATATAAAAAAGGTAGATGTAGATGGAAGGTAGATGGAAACAGGTTTCACGCTGAGATGTGAAAAAAACAAAACTAGGCAACAATCAAGACACAATGACAGGAGCCTCGTGATAAACAAAGTGAGGAGGAGGAGGAGGATGTGACACAACCGGCGTTTTCTCTTCTTCTTTTGGCAGTAAAACCTCTCTCTCCTTTCCAAACAGAAGCTGAACATCAACACGATAACATACTGACAGGATCCAACACGTATAGTGCCAAGAATTCATAACAGAGAGAAGACGTATTTATGGTGGAGAGACCAGCAGCTGAGGAGGATCAGATCTCTGTCATATTATAAGTTTGGGAAGATATAAATGTACATTTGTACACACAACATCCAGCTTGTTAAATTTAACCTCACGTGCACACAGCTACATGGACATCCTTCTACAACCAACAACTACTTAAACAGGCCCTTCACTCCACTGATCAATCAGCTTAGGCATATTTCAGTCAGGGTTGTCTCAGTCTCTCTCACCTAAAGCAGGTAAAAGACAAAGTGTTACTTGTATCAATAAACATCATCAGTACAAACAAGACATCAGTATTCTTCACTATGTTGCCAAAAAAAACCCCAACAACTTCTATATTCATGAACAAATTCTTATCAACATAATATTCAACCCAATATAACCCCACCATACTTGGTTTATGACATTATTTTTTTTGTATTATATTTTATTACAACAGAACAACACACACACACACATATATATATATATATATATATATATATACACACACACACACGTATACATATACATACATATATATACACACATACACACATATATATATATATACATATATACATATATATATATATATATATATATATATACATATATACACGCTGATGTTTGGCAGGTATGATTAAATAGTTGTCATTAAATTTGCAGATATTTGGTCATATACAATAGTATAAGAGAAATTTAAATTTTGACCTCATGGTGGCGCTAGATAAAAGTTAAGAGTTCACCCAAGTTGTTACAATTCATCCTGAGGGGCACATGAATGACTGTACAGTTGGGAGATAGTTCGGTCTGGACCAAAGTGGTGGACCGACCAACCGACAGACTGATATTTACACCCACGAGAACCACACTGCTAAAAACAAAAAGGTGTGTAATACTGTGTGGAATCAAATCAGGGACACCAGATGGAAATTAGCCTTCTTTGCTAATTAAATAGAGTTGTGGATGGCACTGACAAACCTACAGTATGTTCCCAGGCTTTCAGAGCAAATCAGTAACATTTTGTTAAAATCATCACCTTTAATTTAAGCAGTGGCTTCATGAGCGAGAGGTTGTTGCAGGAAGACGATGGTGGAAACGTGAGTCAGAGTTGGAGAGAAGAGTTTAGAGACACTTCGAAAAGTGGACATGCTTTTCAAAGGCGCAATTGCCCGCAAGGATTACGTTGCAGCCATTGCAGCCCGTTCGTGGATGCCGGCTGAGGTCTACTGGACCAATTCCAAAACTAATGTTAAGTATTAGTCATTTAGACCCCCCCCAAAAATGGGGCCCAGGTTTAAAAATACCGGAGTTTTGCTTTAAAACATCCTCTGTCCACACACACACACACACACACACACACACACACACACACACACACACACACACACACACACCTGGAGTGATAGAAAGATAGATATGCCCCTGCTTAAAGTTAATTTTACTGTTTAGTCAAGTTTGCCATGGTAATTATAAGGTAATTAAAAAGGGGATCAGAGCAATCAGCCGTGTAACACATCTATGGGGAATCCAGCATTTATATTAGTTTCCCTTCATTGCCAAGCATCAATGCAAATGAACAAACCTCCCTATATTCATTTTAAGAGCTCAGCATGAGAGAGGAGAGAAGAGGAGACTAAAAGGAGGGAAAAGAGGGTGTTTTTATCTGTTGTTTCAGATGGGATGAAACAAAGATATCCTTCTGTAATCTTTGAGGGAAAAACTGCTGTATCACAGGAAGAAAGAAAAAGTCTCTCTTTCTCTCTCGCACACACAAACATGCACACACCACCAGTTCACACCAGCACAGAACTATAAAAACACCAAAACAAAGTGACAACAGCTGTGCAGAATTAGGAGCTTTTCCAAAGTCTGTGTGTGGAAGTGTATGAGTGCACCATTCAAAAGTGTATGTGTGTGTGTGTGTGTGTGTGCGTGTGTTGCTGAGCATGTGTGGATCTAAGCTTGTGTTTCCATCAGTGATTCATAATGTGTTTGATCCCTGTTCTCTGAAAAGGGAAGCGAGGCACATGGAAAGGATAAAAGACGAGAGGAAGCACTGCAGCCACCTCAAAAACTTTCTGCTTTTGACGGGCGGCCTCAGCTGCCAAATCTATTGATCAAATCGATGTATCAGTTCTGAGAGTTGGATCTGAGCCACACAGGCTTTTCACCATCCCTAACAGGAGCCTTTAGAGGATCTTTCTGAGTACGTCTTGTTGTGAAACTTGACTCCCCGCATGTTAAAACTACTAATTGGCTCTCACTGGAACTTTTGTAGAAACTATCAAACATATCAGCCGTGAGTCTTCATCCATATTTCCTCTGGGTTTTTTTACTCTTGTCAAGTTAATTGCCATTGACTCGGGGAGATAACTGCTCATTTCTGCTCATACCTGCTTTATACTGTTGCTAATTGCAGCATTCTGTATGAACAGCGCTCTGCTCCGAAAATACTCATCATGTCGGGCTGTTCGGATTCATTTGCAGTCAGAGCAGCAAAGTGTCACAGTCCCTGCTCCTGCAGCTGGCGTAGACATGCTCGGGAAAATGGAAAGCGCCGATTCGATCCTCCCGCTAATTGTGAATGCGAGTTTTAAATATTTGAGAGATACTGACAGAGACTGTAACGCCAAAAGAAAAGCGTGGCTCTTATGGCACCATATGCTTTGTGGTTGTCCTGTCCCAGCCTCTGAGACCGTCTAATTGGGGCACTGATTCATTTCAAAGTGTAACAACCATGGATGCATAAAGAGAACTGGGTACCCGTTCACTCCTATGAAAGTTGCTCAGTGGCGCATGAAGCCAAAAAAGTTCAACTTCCTGGGTATAAAATTACCCAGATCTTCCACACAGCTTCCGCATAATAGAGCAAGTGCACTAGCTCCTTTAACCCCGTCTCCCAACTAGTGATGGGATAACCGGTTCATTTTAGTGACTTAGTTCCTTAAATCTCATTCAGTAAAATTAACTACACATTTTTATACTGAGCCTGAACGTGAAAAATGAACGAACGACTTACTTGAAGACCCAGTCGAGTGGTGAACTACTCATTTCTGTCCAATACTGAGCCTGTACTCGTTCATGTCAAAGAGTAGTTCAAAATGAACGATCCGCTCATGATCGACACATCACTACTCCCAACCGCTCAGCCTCAGGCTCATTCACATGCACCATCATTAATATTAGGTAAATTATTTCCTCCCAGAACCTTCCTAGAATGCCTCAGGTCAGGCATGTGGCTCTTGATACAGTTACAATATTAGTAGTCATCATATACTTTGATATTTTGATTAATGTTGGGGATAGCAGAGGTTGGTGTGTAACACAGAGACTGGAGGAGCAAAGTTTGGGATGCTGGCTGCTGAGGCTGACAAATCAAAAGTCAGGTCATGACAATTCTGTTTACATGGAGTCAATGGATGGAAGATTACCCATGGGACTCTGGGACCGGGCCACGGCATGCAGACAGTGTCTGTGGGTTTGACAAAGTAGGAAGCTCTCAGTCTGCAGCCCGCAGAGAGCAGGACGCCGCGACGGACTGAATGCTGAGTGGGTTTCAGAGACACAGCTCAACTCTTCAAACACTGATGACTGAACAGCTGCTCGTGTGTTACACTGATGACTGCGTGTAGTATAGTGATTCAGTACACTGAACTCCACCTACACAGAACTGTTTATCCACACTTTGTACTGCTGTAGAATATTAACAGAAAGAATAGAAATGGTGCATTTAAGGTTTACTCCTGCATTTCTTTACGTTTGTGCTAATCATCTAGTTTTCCTCTCTACCCTTCATTCCTCCAGCTGCTGTCTGCACACACTCAGGTATTATTGCTTGTTTTCCTCCCTTCAGAAGAAGCCATTTGCTTCATGCCATTCATTCTGCTTAGTGTGAAAAACAACATCCACAGAGCAAGATGATCCATCACAGCTAACATGAAGCCATAATTAGCTTTTTTTCCCATATCAGGACGTGCGATATGTTACACTCGGCTTACTGTCAGTCACCTGACACCAACAGGCGTCTGTGCCGGGAAATTAACCTCATATCACCTTATAGACTTTGGCATGTTCATGTTTTCTTTTTTGTGCTCTGTATATTTGTTAATCTTTGTTATATAAAAATACAGCAGGAATTACAAATGTAAACTGGATGTAGAGAGAATCAAAAACGTACTTAGATGAAGCTGGTATTTGCATTTAAAGGCTAACTTTGCTCAAATATCATAACTTTTTGGCTTGTCTTGAGGTGAGTAAATAATACGAATGTTGTATAATAGTTTCTGGGTGAGGTATAGTGAATTACTTTAGGATGATGTCAGGCCTTAGAAGAAATTGATATAAAATGGAATAATTCAACATTTTGCTTTTTTTGCAAGAGTTTCTTGAGAAGATTGATGTCCGTGAACTAAGTATGGAAGTGGAGCCAGGAGGTGATTAGCTTAGCTTAGCATAAAAACTGGAAACAGGGGGAAACAGCTAGCCTGGCTCTTTCCAAAGTTTAAAAAAAAAATCCATCAGCACTTTTAAAGCTCACTAATTACCACGTCACATCTTGTTTGTTTAATCTTTACACACAAACAAATGTAAAAACGATAATTAGTGGTGAGCAAACACACACATTTGCCTCTGAGCTGCCTAATAGGCAAAAAGAAACTAGAAAGCACTAAATCGTGATCAAAATGATGATAGACAAGACGTTAAGTACCTGTGCCTGATGTTTTTCATTTAAATGAATGAAGTTCATGATAAAATGTTCAAATATGTCTCACAGAAATGCTTTAAAAACAAAACAAAAAAACAAAAAAACAAAAAACAAAAACCCACTTGTTTCTTGACCCACAGCCGAACTTTCCAACAGATCTAATTAAAATCTGTTCACACTTTTGAGATATCCTGCTAACCAACAAACAGACAAACAAACAAACAACTGGGACTGCAGCTTGAGACTGAAACAAAACCTCCTCGGAGGAAGTAATAACTGTTCAGTGTGAAATTGAGAAAATGGGTTTATGGGAGTTTTTTTTTTCCTGTTTTTTTTTTGTCTTTCCAGCCAAAAGCAGCAGATTTCTGAAAATGTGTTGATTTGCTGACTGAGCCAACAGAGGTTATTGTTTATCCATTTATCCTCCTGTGCCCTGACACACTGATTAACAAACATGGCAAAACTAATCTCTGACTAAAAATGAAACTGGTGCGTTTCCTTTCCAATGTAATGAAATAACTTTTTCACCATAATGAAAAGCCCCACGAGTCTCTGGCTGAGACGGATGACAGTAAACAACCACATGATGCTCAGATTAATTGATTCAGAACTCGTTGTAGCTGCAGGTGCCATCTTTCAGACGAGGGCGAATACATTCCCTCTAATTAGGATGTTGGTGTGATTTCAGTGGGAAATACATGATACGGGAAATGTCCATATGGTACATATCAAAAAGGGGACAGTGCTGGCATGGTTGCACAATATTTGTTTTTTTCACCATGCAAAGACAATGAACTCTCTCTCCAAAGAAGGCAATGCAATGGAAGAATTCTTCTGATGCAGCAGACATATAAAATATTTGCTGAGTGCGACTTTTCTGCATCTTATCTCTGAGCCTTGTTTTAAAACTAACCTGTTCGCTGATAAAAAGAAAAGAAAAAGAAGCAGCCTCTGTGGAAGACCACCGGCTCTCTGCCTCTGATCTGCAGCGCTTTCAAGTTTATATCAAGCTGTCTTGATGTTATGGAAGCCCTGCGGAGTTCGGAGTTGTGCTCGGTATAAACCCTGGAGATTGGAGTAGAAGAAGAAAAAAAGAAAGAATCAAGAATCAAGCCACAGCACGGCTGGGATGGTGGTTGTTGAAGTAAAACAGTATGTTCTAATGACTGACAATTCCTATTTTAAAGCTGCATTCATACTTCTTTTTTGGGGCTCTTGAGGAGAAAGGAATCAATCAATCAATCAATCAGTCAATCAATATGTATTTATATAGCACCTTTCAAACTAATCAAATGCAATTCAAAGTGGTGAACTATGCCCGGGCAGGGCGAAGCCAGGGGAAACTCTGGTGGAGGCCCGCAGCGGTCGTCCGACCTGGGTATAGGGGCGAAAGACTAATCCAAGCAACGTAGGATGTTAAAAATTGATTTAGAGACTAATGCACACCAGAACAGCCAAAAAAGCATAAAAGATACAAGCAATGAAAAACAATCATCAAATACTGCACAATATAAATATAATAGTACATTTTTAACAAAAAAAAAAAAAATTAAAATCTGCTGTAAAATGTTATAAAAACAATAATGATAGTAAATACAATATAAGCATGAATAATAAAACCATAAAATTATAAAACACTACATAAAAGCCAGACTAAATAGATGGGTGTTTAGTTTCAGCTCCTCCTCAGCACCACATGTTTTTGTTCTTCTAGGTGGAACCGCTAAAAAAGAGAAGAACCGGTGGATCTGACGGGCTTTCCCGGCTCATAAACCAAAAGCATTTCTTCTGGTGCGTGGTCATGTTGTGCCTTATAAAACTAATAAAATAATTTTAAAATCAATAGGTGTGATATGTGCTCACACCAGAGCAACTTGAAAATAAAAGACTAACATATTATCGCTATACATAGCAACGTTTTCATTCATTCATTCATTCATTCATTCATTCACAGTCCAGTGTTCACTCTTCTTTCAGCTCTCCACCAACTCCTGATAAAAACGTCTGTCTTTAGCTGCTAAATTTTCAACTTTCTTCACCTACCGGTTGCAAACTTTGTTTGTCTGTCTGCTGTTTGGTGCCAACAGGCAGGTAAGATGAGTTTATCAGAGCTTGTTTTCCAAAAACAGCTGCTGAGAGACACATTTGCTGGCTGCAAAACTAAACCAATGAATGAAAAGAGGCTAAAACCTCTGTAGAGCTGCAGATGTTGGTGGTAATTCTCTCTTGGTTCATCAATACAAGTGACATGTTTCATATTACACTCTCATAGGATGTCTTATGATTATATGTAACCCTCTCAGTGTAGTCAACCATTTTGGTAATAGCACGCCAGAATGTGCTGACAACTTCAAAAACAAATACCTGACTGTAAAACAATTTAGTTATTATATATGTTAATATAGAGAAGCACCAGGGACAGACATTAGTGCTGAGTACAGGCAGATGTGTTTACCACAAAGCAACAACCCATTAGATGAAGCGAAGGAGGAGGAGGAGGAGGAGGAGGAGGGAGGTTGACTGCGGCAGGGAGGGCAAAGTTTTCCTTTTAACAGCGAGGAAATTACAGTTTCCTCAGAGGGAGACACTCCATTTATCCTACAGGATGATGAGGGTCCACATCAGAGCATCGCACGCAGGAAAACTCTGAGGCTGTTTATCCTTCAGGAGCTCTGAAGGTGTCAATAAAGACTCAGAGTGGGAAAAAAAGGTCCTTTTTTCTTGATTTGCTGAAATCTGTCACTGTCCTGCAGTGTTCAAGGATCTGGAAAACAGTAATCCATCACTGCCTCGGCTCTCTGGACACTTGGCTCTGACCTTGAGCCATAAACAGCATTACTGATGTATTACAGCAACTGAGACTGAATAGTTAGAGGAGAGGACCTTTGGCTCGCTCATGGGTGGCTATAAATATGGATAGAGAGGTGTGATTTGACCCCCCACCCCCCATCTATGCTTAATGAATATGAACATAGCTGCGAATGTGATATGTAAAAACACACAAGGAGTGATGAATATATGGCGTGATGGGGTTACAACACATATTTTAGCTCTTAAGTTTTGGATTAATGTTGCAGAAGTTGATTCTGTTACTGGTTTGAGAAGTTACTTACGATTATCTGTTTGAACTTTTGCAGCTCTACTCTGGAGTTTATTATAGCTGCTGTTAAAGTTCCCCTCCACTCAAAAATATGTTTTTCTTCTTGTTCCTACAGTTGAGTGTTTGAGCTTCACTGTACAGACTGATGTCTGTGCAGAGTTTGACACAAAAGGATGTTTTCATGTTCATCTGCTGAAAGTGGAAAGTTTCTATGTGCTCATTGAAAATCTCATTTTAAAGGGGCGGGGCCTATGAGCATGATTTGTGACATCACAAATAGCTTGGAAGCAGCCAATCCCGGTCCAATATTCAATTTATACAAGTGTGATGTAGAAACTTGAAGGTGCCAGTGCACACACACACACACACACACACACACACACACACAGAGAGAGAGTGGACTTTACAGTGAAGTAGGAGAAATCTTGTGTCCAGCAGGAAAACTTTACACATGAACAAAATCTGCACATTCATAGATTCTGGTGTTTTAATGAGCTAGGAGGAGTAGATGCCTTGTTAGAAAAAACATCAGACACACATTATTGTTCCAAGCAGACTATTTGTATGTCTGGGGGGGATCTTTAAGTCAAGCTGACTAAAGCTGCTGTGTACGAAAAGTGCAAAATAAATTTTTTCTTAGAGCCATTTGTCATGTATACTAGTGAGACTATCCTCCCAAGAAAAACGACAGCATGAGTTGTTTCAGGAAATAAACATTATACATTTATGTTCAAGTTAAAAAGTCCTCTAGGAATTAAGACTTTTGTCCGTTTGGGAGCAAAGGAGGAAGTCAGGTGACGTTTTCATAGAGCGACAAAGTCAGGAGTTGGTTTCTTTTATTCATGGCCACAATTGTTCCCTAATCTTATGCAAATGGTTGTTATTGTAACCATGACGACGAAGCTCCCCTAATCTTTATAAAGTAGTAATTTGAACCTGAACCAGGATGTTTCCCTAAATCTAACCAGGTTGTTTTTGTCCCTAAACTCAACCAATCCTTAATCACAGAGTGTTGTCACATTATAAAACAGATTTATTAGAAGGCAGATAAATGATGTTGATGGCGTCGGATCAGAAACACCTCTACATATTGTCCTGAAGGGCAGTTACAAACAAAAACAGTATTTGTGCATTTAATTTGGAGGACTTGTCGCTACAGTGTTGCTCAAAATATAGATTTTGTGTTTAATACAGATGGTATTTTTCCCCCCATTTTAAAATTCTAATTTATTTTAAGTTTTTGTTTAATAATATCCTCAAAACAGAAACATGGGAGTCTCTTGGCTACAGTAACTTAACAACATTTGTGTTTTTGTCTTCAGTTTGAAATATTCCTACTTAGTCTCTGTCTGTTTATTTTAATTTTTAGCTGCTTCATGTGTTACATCACGATAGTATGAAAATACAGCAGACGGTCAGTTAAAGTTCAGAAATGTGCATAATGTTTAATTAACGTTACAGGAATTATAATCTGATTTCTTGGGATTGATCTGCTAAATGTGATTCACCTCTGGTGGTGTGCACAGTAATAATTACTACAACATGTCCAAATGGACTAAATCTGCCTGGTGGGAAAATCAGACTGCAACAGTCAAACCTCTTTGTTGGCTTGGCTGCAGCGGGGAAAAAATAAGAAGCTAGAAAACTCATTTGGGCTTAAATAAACCCATTTGCAAATGCATAATTCATATTCCCCAGGATTTTAAACCTAGCTCCATCTTTAAATCATTACTTGAAAATATTTATCTTGCTTCTGACTGGGTGCATACACTCACTGTCCTTTTGTGTGCTCAGTTGCAGAGCAGGTTTAACAGTAATGAACACTTCTTAACATCTTGCTCTCATCTTTTAAAAAAAGTGATTTAGCATCTTTAAATACATTTTCAGGGTTGAACAGTGTAGGAGAAAATATGGCTAAATGTGAGTCTGACGCTGTTGTGTAAACCATCCACCAACAAAACAGGCACATTATGCAACATCTCTTTTTAGTTTAAGATTCTTGATCTTTGAATTCTAAGCTTCAAAATCGATGTTATATAACAGGGTTCAATAAATCTTTGTTATTTATTGCCAAAACACCCCCTTGAGTTTTTTTTGTATAACATATTTTACCATACATAAAGTTGAGCTGAGTTAAAACAAAGTAAACTATGACTTCTTCAAATAACTTTACAACAACACTGGCAGAACTGATGTCCTCCCACACAGCAGTACAAACTGAATTAAATAAAGTTTTAGTAACATGTTGCCGTCCACACATGATTACAGTTCTTTGCCAGTCGGTGCAGCTTTTAAAAACAGCAGCAAAATAAAATGACCAGATTATGATGAATCAGGAGGATGTGTGTAATAATATACTATAAAGTCAAATCGATAGCATCGATATGATTTACTGTTTTTATCAAAATAAAAATGCAAAGACAATGGATGGACTCTACTTTAATTCACTCATCACTGCCTTTCTAACATGATTTTTGAAGGACAGACTAGTTAGCTGGAACATGTTCACACTCAGATAGCTGTAGGAGCAGTTCAGTCGGAAAAGAAAAAACACTTGAGGAGTGACATGCGTAGGGACCTAGATGCATGATTGCTTGCACTGACGCCACAGGTGGTGGTGGGAAGGAGGAGCGTCAAACAGAAACAAGCTGCAATGACAGTAAATAAATCCACACAAGAGGGAATTAATTCCCAGCCCAAAATTCAAGGTACACTGCCACTGCTTTGTTAAACAATTACGATTTAAAAAGCCTTTGTTAACATGGCATCAGAAGCACCAGCTGTGTGTTCCTATAATTAGATCAAAATAGCTCTTTCTCTAGTGTCAGGTAGGGTGTCAAATACACAAAGCAGTGAGGCGCTGTGAAGAAAGGACCAGGAATTCTAGGATTCAGATAATTAGGTGATGGAAGTCAGGTGTGTCAGCTGAGGCAGGTGAGATGATGGAAGAACTGAATAATGGCTAGTTTTGAAGGCTGTCTGTGCTAGCTAGGGATTAGGGTTAAGGTTCATAATAAAAGCCACCTCTTGACTGTTTAATTGAGCTTTTTATTGTAACATTACGCCAGTAAAATCGGATGAATGTGAACTCAAACATCAAGTTTATTTCTGTTTCCAGAGCAGCTTTACATTTGAGAAATATTGGAATAAAACTCAAATCTCCTGTCTTATACTTAATTCTAAAGAAAAATAGATTTAAAAAAAACTTAAATTAGTCCATCAACATGAAAGGGAAAAGGCAGTAATGAGTCCTCTGGCAGATATGACAAAGTATTTCTATGATCCCAGACTAATAATGCTAATTTAGTAAAGAGAGAGAAAAGAGAAATAATGAGGAAATTAATGTAAGAAACTAATATTTTCATGCATCCACAGATGAGGGACTCTCATTTTCAGAGAGTCTGTGATTGAAAGCTGTCCTCTAGAATTGTTATTATGGCATTGCAGATTAGCCCAACATCCTCATTCTTCATCGTCATCCTCAGTTTTATCTCAATTTACCAGTTACAGGCAACTAAGCAGCCAATGTTGTGAGCGAAATTGCATTAATTTCATAAATATTCCCAACAGACCAGTGGCAGTTTGGGACCATTTAATCCACAGTAGAGAGTTGTTCTTTCAGAGGGGCCAGCTAAATTAACCCTGAATAAGAGCTCTCATTTTAAAGTCATCACGGCAAGAGAAAATAAGAGTGAGAAAGCCAAGTGAGACGGGACACAACAAATAGCTGCACTTTTTTATTTTTTATATGTGCTTGCACATGTGGTTGTTTGACATTTTCTAATTTACATGTTAAGCTTGCAAGATATACCGAGTTCTGTTAATGTAAGTATATTATCTGCTGAACACTGAAGAATACAGAGGTCATAGTCATATTTTTGTCTTACTAATTTTAACATGTTAAGTTTTTCTGCATCTAGATTTGCATCAAAATACATATTTCCCCCCTTTTTGAAAAATATTTTGGAATTGTGCAAAATTTCACCACGAGTTATGGTAACTTTAATTCATCGTGTTGCTGTGTTCATGTAGGATTGCTTAGAGTTGATATGTGCACATGTTCTTTAAATTTGGTTGCAATTGCACAATGCATTTTGTCTTTCTAAAACAGACCACACCTACAAGAATTTGGAAAGTAATTATTGAAAAATATATGTTGGTGATTTATTGGGCTGAAAGTCGGTGAAAAGATGGTGACAACAGCCCCCCCCCAAAAATGGGTGTGACCTAACCTGGGAACCAGACGAATCTGCCAGCTCATGTTTTATTTGCTCTGGCAGATGCGTCTGGTCCCCCTCCCTTTCAGATTTATCTAATATGGGGCGGGTTTGATACGAAGACTGAACAGAGGAGCGCTGCTGAGACATTTTCGTAAACAAACAAGATGGCTGCCGCTGATGAGGAACATTATGAATCTTCTATCACGTCAGTATTAAACGAACTGGTTGGTATATAAGAACAACTGCTCTTAAACATTTTGTTGATAAGAAAGATGTTTGCCGTACGTCCGACAGGATTCGCTCAGTGCTACGTCACACGTTTCGTTGCTCTGATTGGTTGTAGGTCTATCCATCTGCGTCCAGAGGCATTTTGGTCTGCGCCCGTTGAAAATCAAAAATGAACTGAGAGGTTCCCGACTAATTTTCATTGGCGATGTCAGGCTAGGTGTGACCTGTACTGTTTTGCTTTCCTCACAGTTCAATTATTCACCAAAATGCAAAACACCTTTAAACTGGCACATGGTGGCATTATTGTCAATATGTAATATGAAGTAAACATGAGGTTAATATGTGTGTGCCAAATGTGATTTCTGCCACTGCTGCGGTGCTGCAATCACAACATGGGAGATGAGAGGAAGAAGGAGGAGGGAGAGGAGAGGGTTGACAGCCGTGCTGTGCTCTCTGCTGTGGTGTAGGTGGGTGACTATCACTGCGTCGCTATCTTGAGGTGAATGAAGTTGTATGAAACACAAAGCTTCCAGTGATGACAGCTAAAACTGTGAAAAGGAGCAACTGTTCCTGTGATTCTGGTGTCATGTGGCGAGTCGCTCTGCCACTGTGTCTTTCCCAACTGACATCTGCAGCCCAGAAAAAAACAACAACAAAAAAAAAACTTGTCATGAGCCAAATTTGAGTCAGTGGGAGTTTCGCTTGAGCAGTCCAACCTGTGGCCTGCGTGCTGCTGAACCCTAACGACTGCACTGTCAGTGTGCACGCAGAGGCGGTCCACATGCTGTCAGCAGGGCTTTTTAACAGCGCTGGCCAGCTGACATGAGGGACAGCAGGATCTTGACTGTGACACCGCCAGCAGCAGCACACAGCTGAGAAGTCTTTTAATATCAATAAATGTCACATTCATATTCTGGACGCATTTCCCTGTGTGATTATGATGGATGCACAGGCGATACAGAGCCAGAGGTCTGTACTGTCGTTTATAATCAGGTGGCTTTTCGGTGCCGTTTCTGTTTGTGGTGCTGGAGTCCCCATGGGATCTCTAATCAGATCGCAGGCGCTGTTAATTATCCCGACCGCATGACGTCTGTGGGAGAACACGACATTACACAAGCTCTCCTCTTCTTTTCTGTTCATCTCTTCTTTATTAAATACACAGTTTTTGTTTAGTTTTGAGGCCTGACACCTGCACTGACTGAAAGTAAAATTCAGTCAGTGTTTGGTAGAAGGCTGTGTAATGCATATGTCCACAAACTTTTTAAAGTCAAGTATGAGCTTTTAGTTTCCACTTTTAAATCTTCATTTAACCAGGATATACCTCCGCCTTAACAAGACACTTTCATTTTTAATTTTTGCGCTAAAGTCACAGTCCAGCTCCTCCAGCTGTACCTCTGGTAAGCTCAGGTGCCTCTCTGTTGTGACTGTAGGGCAAACGAATCATAGAAACACAGAGGACGACACAGCCCTGAAATTTCCACCAATTTGTTTTGGTGAGACTTGCTTTAACAAAGCTGTCATCAAGCTTTAGTTAAAAACTTTAAACCTCTCTTCACTGATAATGAAAACCCCAAAACAACTGTTAGAATACAACACCCACCACTGCTTGATTAAATCACTGCAAAGTGGCCAGCCTGTTGTGTTTTACTAAGCAGTTGCCGGCTGGTTTATTGTGATGCCGGATTCACAAACTTCTCAGAGTCTTTGCCAAAAGTCTGAATCCAGAACAGAAACTTCACCACCTGACTCTTTATATTTTCCTGTATGAATAACCATTAAACACTCACTTACATATGTTTGTATATAGAGCTTAGGGTTGGGAAGGAGATGCAGAATGGTGCACATGTGATGAATCAAGACCACCACAAGATTATAGTATGGATTGTAATCAATGTATCATTGCAATTTTAATGGTACAGTAACATTTAATGTGTAATAGTAATATTTAGACTACATATTTAGACTCAGTTTGGAAGTATGCAAATGCAAAATGGGCTGTAACCCCTTAGATAATCTGTTCCCGCCTGTTTCATTGCCTTAGTAATCTAATTTTATTAATCTAAATTTACGGCAGCACATTGTCACATCATTCAGGTTTTGTTGGAAGAACATAACACTCATATATCTTGACTCATGATCTGAATTTATTTCCCTTCTTGGTGCTGCAGCATGTGTCATTACAACACGTCCTCTTGTTGTTCTCCCTAATGAGGCGTTATTGGAGGCATGGATGCACCTGTCTGTAAATAATACCTGCTGACAACCACCCAGTCATCTGGATCGTCAGAGTCCTGTGTATGTGTGTGTGTGTGTGTGTGTGTAAAGGGGGCGGACAGCAGGCGGTAGGAGGCCCCATCACATCTTGAAGCTGTGTGTCCGTGTGTTATCGTCTCAGCATGGGGAGAGAGACTAGGCGGGCCTCCAACAAGAATTAGCCTGACATCTCCAGCACCTGAATGCTTCACAAAGCAGCAGCCGGTGAAGTTATCTCCCCTCTGCAGACAGACGCATATTAATAACCATCAGAAATGCCACATGGTGAAGAAAAGACCCATCCAGTGGCAACTTTAAAAGGCCAAACATGCACAGATGTAAATATATGGTAATTAAATTTGCTGTGTTTCTGCTTCATTTAACAGAGAAATAATTGACTTAGACATCAGGTTTCTGAACCTCAAATGATGCTGCTTTCTGCAGGTGTTTCAAAGGTGTTGATTGATCGACCTCAAACTGTTGTGTTCGTTGATTTAACTCTACTTTGTATCATTTCACAAAGACTCAATAGAATCAAAATAGAACAGGAAGGTTAATAGAGCAATGAAAGTGCAGGATTGTAATTCAGCTGAAAGGAAAGAAAAAGAACGCCTCAGAAAAAGACCAAACGTTTTATTTTCACTGAACTGTTTCTTACTAAAATATCTGTACAAATTAAAATCTTACAGCAAATCAAGTTACAATTACTCTCTTCACTGTCAAGATCATTATGTTGTTACAGTTCAAAAGTGAAACCAGACTTCTGACACCAAAACCAGAAACGGATTCCTCAAAACAATTTAAAGTGACATTCAAACAGTTCACACTGCATAAAGTATAAAGCTCCCGTGTCCTCAGTGTGTCATAACTGGCGTTTATGTTCAGTGCATGTTTGTGTGAGTCAGTTGTAGAAAGCTACGCCTGTCTACCTTCCAAGCATGTCATGCTATTATGAGAAAGAAAGTTATCATGTGACTTATCTCCCAAACTTTTTAGACATCAGGTTTGTCTAAGTGGCAGTTTGTTGGCTGTTTGGGGGCATTTTTATGACGGTTTTTAACTCACTATGAAAGAGTTTCTGCAGGCACTAAATTTTGTGTTGAAGAAGTGGCTTATTCTGGTAACACAATACAATCTAGCCACAGCAATGTTGAATGGAAAATAAAATATGTTTGTAAAAATATTTTTTTTTAAATTAATTTATTTTCCAACTCCAGTCCTTAAAATTTAGCACAGAAACACACAAGTTGCAACACAGCAAGCCAATTCTTCTCTTTCGGTGTCTGTTTGGCTGGTCGACTCTTTAGACCTGATTAACACACACATGAAATCCTTTGCTCTCCATCAGCTGATACATGATTTGTATATTCACACTTTTATACATGTTTTGCTTCTCTGAATCTGCCTTTCAGAAAAGACACATTTGTCTTTAAATGTTTTCGTTGAAATGATGTTGGCAACAGAAAGGCTGGAATATTTTGTAGTCCACTGTAAGTGTGTGTCCCAATACGTTTACTATTCAGAACTACACTGAGAGCTGCAGGCAGGAAAGGCACAGAAAGAAGAGAAATCAAGCAAAGGGATATAAAGGAAAATAAATATGAGCCAAGTTTTGCTTTAAGCTGTAATGAAAGAGAATCATGGTGAATAAAAATGACTTTCTAAGAAAATGAGAATACAGTTTACTTTCCCGCAGGTCATACAGTAGGTACAAAAAAACAACAAAAAATTAAAACCATTAAAACAACTGGAAATTGAATTAACTAGGCTCACTCACTCAAAACGGCAAACATTAATTTCAACGGCGGAAATTATTTTAATCACCCCAGATCCAACAAAGCTGTTTTAACTTTGCCAAAAATAATACAGTTCCTCATTTAATCATTTCATTTCAATATGACAGAGAAAGGACTGATTGATATAAAGTCATAATTTTAAGATTTACATCATTAAATATTTACAGTTGTTCTACTGACAGTATTGACGTATTATAAATTCAACACTTTGTTCTTGTGCATTTATATACAGTCTTTACAAAAATACAACCACAGAAGCAAAAAAAACGAAACAAAAGAAGACAGAACGCGGGTGTAGAGTTCTGTTTGTGTCTTCCTGTCTTGTTGAGCCGCTGCTCGGGCTCAGTTTGTAGCGTAAAGCACTGAGGCTTGACAAGGCATCTCCGTCCGTCTCCTCGGCTCCAGCGCTGCCAGGTCAGCAGCAGGTCGAACCCCCACCTAAATAAAATATTCTTTCTGGTTCTCACTTGGACCGTTCTGTGAGCTGCTGAACGCCAGCTCCGGGCTGTCTTCAGGTTTTACTGTTTTTACTTCCTGGCTCTGACACGTCCCTTTCCTCTGGTAGAGGACTCGGGCCATTATAGCTAACGCAGACACGGTCACAAAGATCACCACCGCTATCACACCTGCAAAGCAGAGACATGGCTAAAGTTACAGCGGCTCAGCAGAGGGAATGTGGGCTGTCTTTACTCACATTTTATACTGCAAGCACAGGCCAGCAAAACAAATATCATGACTCAAATTTATCACTATAAAAGTAATGACCTCTCTTTGGACTGACAGAGTGAAAAACAAATCTGCAAAATTGGTACAAATACAAAACACAAAACAACTATTTGCACAAGGATTTATTCCACAGGCTGTATATAAAAATGGATGACGTGTCTCCACTTCCTCCTACTGTACAAAAATGAAGCCAAAGTATCCTGGTGACATCATTTGGAGTTTGCGCAGTAGTGATTGGTATCACCCGCCTGAACCAAATGTGAGCACACCACAAGTTGTCAATCATCATGACGTCTCACTCCCTTTTCATAGCATTAAATAACTAATTAAAACCAAACTTATCAGAAAAATGAACACTTGAACAAACATCAGCGTGATAAGAACTACCTAAAATGACAGAAATCATCTTTGACTTTTTAGTTTGGCCCATGTCCCATCCGCCAACATGTCGTCCATCTTTATATACAGTCTATGATTCCCTTCAAATCAACATTTTGTAGAGGCACTCTGTGGGTGTGTGTGGATTGCTACGTATCGTCCTTACACATCTGTAAGTTTTTCCCAATTCTTCCTTGCAAAACTGCTCAAGGTCTGGTAAGTTTCCTGAAGATCATGAGTGAACAGCAATTCTCAACTCATCTGTCAACAATTCTGGATTGGATTGAGGTCTGGACACTCCAGGACATTAACATTGTTGTTTTGCTTTAGTTTGGGATTGTTGTCTTCTCACACAGCAGGTTTTCATGGAGCAAAAAATCTGAGACTCCCACCATATCGATTGTTATCAGTTGTTGACATTTTGTGGTTATCCTGAATTGTATGACTTCACTTCCTTATTGTACAGAGACAGAAGTAAAAAAAAAAAAAGAGAGCTTGGTAGAAAATCAGTGTAACAACTGCAGTTAATGATAATGGTGATGTGAATTCTAAAACAACAATATCTTCAAACTAAGCTAAGCTAAATAGTAGCTGTAAATTCCCTGCTAAATTCAAACACTTCTTGTAGCTGTGTTTCATATGTTAGCTGGGTAATAAAAGTCTCATTTATGCATTCACATAATGACAGTTATACTCACATACTGTACTGTTTACCTTAGTCTTACCTTAGTTTCCACCACAGGGTGTGATGTCAGTGTCAGTATGTGAAATGTATCTGTAAGTTTGTATCTTGATTCTTGATATCGTGATCTTGATTATAATATAATAATGCTCTGTGGCTTTATAAACCTTGTTGTTAAAATGTAACAGATTAGAACTGAAGAACCAAATTGGAGATGAAACATTACATTGGGAAATAATACTCCCACTTAAAAGCAACTGGTCAGTGGCCCATCAGGCAGCGAGAAAACACTCGATTGCTTTCGCTCCATCATTAGTGGTGCAGTCAGCTCATTTTCTCCAGGCTCCCTGGGCAATTTAAGCTATTAGAAGGTCTCTGCACCGATGTTGGCAATAAAAAAAAAAGTCGCTGTACTTGGAGTATAAACTCATTTGTATTCTAATTAGTAGTGGTTTCCTTTGTGTGCCATGACAACTCAGGGCTTTCATTTAAACTGCTACACAGCATGCACACTTTATGAAAACACTCCTACCTGAAAACCAATGAATATTTCAACACAAAGGAAGGGTCTCCACAAAACTCAAATATATATACAGTGAAATTTGTACTATAACTCTTCAGTTTTAAACATCATTTCAAGTTCTTCTGTAGCGAGGTGTAAAAAGAGCTGGTAGGAGCAGAAGATTTAAACTGTATCTTAACTGAGCTCTTGTACATCACATCATGCCTGTTTGCTCTGCAGACGGTTTCTGTCTCATGCTTGATGATAATGGCAGTGTGTGACAGTGAAAGACGTCGCTGCTACAGTACCTCCTATTAGAGCTGAGTCACTCCTGATGGCATTCACTAAAGGCTGACCTGTTCCCACTGATCCAGACTGGCCTGCAGCACAGAGAGACGGAAAGGAATAGAAAGACAGAGACAGAGATGCAGAAGTGAAGGGAGAATCACGGGGGAATAAAAAAGAGTGATGAGAAAGAAAAAAAGAAATGACGGCGAACAGATGGGAATAAAAGAAAAAGGAGAGGGGCAAGGAGGTTATTTGTGATGTGAAAAATAGAAATGGGGAGAGATGCTCAAAGGAGACATGTAGAGGCAAACAGGAATAATATACAGGCCTACCATCAGTACAGAGAAGGCATATTGGATACCACAGCACATCTCCACATAATTCTCTGTATGAGTGTCCACAGGGGGAAATATATGGCAAAGGAAACTCTCTCCCTGGTCTGAATTAATTGCCTCATCTAGTGTCATTACATTATTAGAGACCCAAAGGTGCCGTTGTAAAGTCTGAGAGGCAGCACCCACACAGAAAGCTGGACAGTACCGCGGTGAACACCTTCAGTATGGGGCTATAGTGTCTGTGAGGTCCCCCACAGGTTTCTGAAGAAACATTATGAAGCCTGGAATTATTTGCTGTGCTGCTGTCCTCTCACTTATTAAATCAGAAAATCCAAATGTTTTCAACTGCACCCACCACAGCTGAGAGAGACCTCGGCCCAGGAAACATACCTCCACACACACGTCTTCTTAAACATATATTTTACATTATTGTTTCTGTGTGTGTGTGAAGTATTCCACAGTTTGTTTTAATTTGATTGATTTGAGAGTCTGCAGTGGAAAAGGGAGCATGGCATTTAAGTTTGTACAGCTTATTAAGTCAAGCACTTTTTAAGCACTTTCAAGGTACCTAAACCAAGAAATTTCCAGACTCTCAAAGTCTTTACCACCACATCTAAATTATAACTATAAATGGAGACAAGAGACAACAAACAAATATTATGACGGGAATATTAAAATATTTTTGGTTTACACGAGTGATTGTGTCGACAATGAAACACCAGATTAAGCTAAAAATCAAACATTTTTCAAGGAGTATATTCGAATTCAAGCATATTCCTAACCTTAAAAAGCATTTTCCAAACTTTCAAGACTTTGTGTGAACCCTGAAGACGATATTGAAAATCAAAACAATTTCCCTGATGGGCCAGTATTGTCCTTCTAACATGCCCTAAAGTGTTCATTGTACAGCAAAACTTTAAACTTTTGTCTTACTAGTGTTAAAGTCGAACTGAAGTTTGAATTCTCCTCACTTTTTTTTATTTTTAAAAAAAAGTTTTTGGATGTATTTGAGGAAGCAGAGTCCAAGTTTCAAACATCTGGGTCGGCTTCTCCCACAGCAGCAACTGACTGAGATCTGAGAGCTGGCGTTGCTTCAGTGGGATGCTAATTTAAGTCTGTCCTTTTACAACATTAAACATTTGGGAAGACCCACCATACGGCGAAGTTAGTATTCCATTCAGAAAGAGGTTGTAACTAAACTGCTAAAGTGCACACGTTATTCTTCTTCTGGTGTTTTTGGCAGTAACCAACCGAAATGTAAACAACAGTATATTAATTTGTATCTGGATTTTTTATTTCCAGATATGAGACACTTGAAATGACTTGAAGTGTAAATGGAGCCTAAGGTGGTGACAATGCCAATAAAGAAAAAACAACAACATTTTCCTCTGACCTGACAGATGGTGTGTGGTTTCTGCTGCGTAGGGATTGGCTGAAGTGGAGCCACAAATGGACTGGACCAGCGGGCCAGTAACGGTGACGGGGCTGGTGCCCGGGTGGAGCAGAGCAGCTTTCAGAGGGCTGATGGAGTTAAAGAGGACAGCAGACAGACAGCCTGTGAAACCCAGAGAGGTGAGCCGAGACAGCTCCGGGTCCAGCTCACCAGAGTCTGGAGAGGAAGAGAGAGACAGACAGAGCATGATGCTTATTGGCTGAATCAAAGCGTGCTGATAAAGACGAGCATGACTTTTTATAGTGGGTTTGCAGTGGCAGTGCTACACCTGGATCAGGGAAGTCCCACAGCGTCTCATCTTATTAACAACCTATTTCTTAGTCTGTCTCTGAAGGCGCTGTTCAAAAAGAACATAACTAGGTCATGACAAAGTAAATCACAGTGGTGCTATGTGTCTGTTACATGTCTGATCTGGTTAACAGGCACACCAGGCAGAAAGAAAACAAGAGCAGAGGTATTTTGGTGGAACAGTTTTTCATGCCGAGGAAGGTTAAACTGTTCAGGCCGACTCCCTGGTTTAGTTGGATTTCAGTTAATGCAGTGGCCAAATCATCAGTATATCTGCTTTTTTGTGTCTGAATGGGGAGTCAGAGGCAAAAGCTTCAGTGTTTAACACTGCGATAAACCTACTGCATACAGAAATATGAAAGCACTGCACTGCTACAGCTTTCAAGAACAAATAATACTGCAATGTATTCATCGTATCAGATTATTGGTCCAAAGAGGATGCAATATCTATGAGGTGAAAGACTCAATGGCATCATGGAAGCACCCATAACCTCACAAGGGATCATCCTTGAAGGTGTTATGGCTTTTATACGTCTAGCAGTACGAGTGCCCTGTCTGGAAACACAGCAGCAAACAAGAAAGAAAGAGCCTTCTTGCTGAGCTGAGTTGTAGAATTACCAGCAGAGGAATTATCAGAATGCATCGTTGACCAACAGATTGTCTGGTAAAAACTACAGTACATGCTGTACGTAATGAATACTGGCCTTAAAATTTCTCTATGGTCGTGGCATAATTGTGGCACATACAGAGCAATCTAGGAATCTATTGGCTTTAGTTTGATGACGATTTAGCCTCTGGGGGCAACGGCCAATGTTTCAGGGTTTCCGGTGTAGCCAGCAGATATCCGGATAACGGACATCCGGACCAAGACTTCCTCTTCCGTGTGCCGGTCATTGTTTACAGTCCGATTAGCGATCTCGGAACCCATTGGCTATAGTCTGACAACAATTGGAATGCAGATAAAGAAAGTTAAAATTAAAAAAAAAGCAAGAAGCAAATTTCTGGGGTTCCAAGATTTATTAAAAGCTAAATTGTTGTCAGACGATGGCCGATGGGTTCCGAGGTACTACTCTTTTGCTCTCCCTGTCGGACTGTTTACCTGCATGCAACCAAAGCCCGCTCAAACGTGATTGGTCAATACTACTCGGACTACAAACGGAAACCAGAACGCTTCCGATACCAAAATCTTGTCCCTTGCCTACTATATCTGTTTATAGAGATTATATACAAAGCGATGTTGTGGCAATACACACTGGCAATAAAGAAAATCTATTTTCTCTACTTGCAACAAAAGCACTTTTATTATGCACTGTATGAAATCCTGCATTAGCTGGGAAGTAGTAGCTGGGTTTTTTTTATTTTTAATTTTTTATAAAATATTGTTTTAAGGCCACACAGAAGAACCCTGAAAGCATAATTTCATAATCAGTCAAGGAATGTGATAAATATTTATACATTTTGTTCAGTTATTCTCGCTTATTCTCTTGAAGCACTTGTGTTAACAGGTGCAGTTTGATTCATTTCTCTCATGTCTAACCTACCACCTCTTCAATTGAATCTTAGTGCTGAGAGTGCCTGACATTTATATTTATTTCTATGTTTGTTCTTTACCTGCTATACCTTCTAGACAACAGCTGCTCCGGGGATCCAACCGTCATGATGAAAGTTTCCAATACCTCATTGTCTGATGAGGCAGAACATCTCTGAAATTAGTCTGTCTGAGTGCAGCTGCAGCCTGAAAGGCCTTGTCTGGGTTTTTGTAACCGTCTCACTTACCGTGCACTCTGCCAAGAATCAGCGACCTGATGGCATTGAATTCTACATCAGATGTCAGGTTGAAGTCCTCTTTTGTGTTCTGGTCAATCTGAAAGAAAATAAAAGGTTTCACTTCAAAATTAGTCAGCTCAACATCACTGGAAGGTAAATACTTCAAAACATACAATTGATTATGCAACTGAAAATGTTGCAAAGAACTTGAGATGTTTTAGAAGATCAAAATGCTTTAGTTTTTGGGATTTTCCTCATGATTGCACAACTTGGTACATGTTTATCTGAGCCTGAAAAACCAACCATACAACACAAAGCAAAAGGATGCAATATAGTAAGATGGGTAGAAATGCTGGCTATCGTACCTCCAGGATTTAAGATGAGAATTAGTGAGACTGTCCCCCCAAAAAGAACGACATCATCGGCCGTTTCAGCCAGTGCCCCAAAACGACATATGCTGACGTTTAAGTAAATTCCTCTAGCGGCCGTAGTTATTATGACGGGAGTAAAGGAGGAAGAAGGCACTTTATTATAGCGCGACAAAGTCAGGGTGGATGGATGGGTCAACAACATGTCAGACTTTAATATGGGAGACTGCTGTTCGTTTCCTGCTTCCTGTTTCCAAAGTAAAGTTTTTTTAATGACCACGATCACTGGCGACGAAGGTCACCTTAACGAATTAGGCATTTTAACCCAAACCACGATGTTTCCCTAAACCTAACCAAACCTTAACCATAGCGTTGTCACATCATAAAACAGATTTACTTTTCAACAGTGACTTGGAACGGGTTTTGAAGGCACAGACAAATGATGTTGTCTTGCTGATAGTGGCGTCAGATCAGAAAACACTTCTATGTCTTGTTCTAGAGGGCATGGACAAACAACACATATTGTCATTTGATTCAGAGAACTTGTTGGAATTAGTTAGTTGTTACAGTGAGCACTGATATTTGAATTCAAAGATCATGGAAACAGTTAAGGAGCAGCTCATCTGTGATTTACATACATGGAAATACAGTTGAAGGTACACCTGTGTATCATCAGCATAGGAAGTAAAACATTATAATCAAGCAAAGAGTATGTCTTTGAATCAGGTGCCCCGAGGTTAGTATAATGTATTAAACAGGGACCTGCAAACCCCAACTGAGGATTTTTAAGCAGGTGGATCTAGTACCCAACGCTAGCTGAGAAAGTCCTATTTTGAAGGTATGAGAAAAAACACTTTGAGAGGTGTTTCCGAGCTGCCAATCACATTTGTTTCCACTCTTTCAGTGCAGCTCAGCCTTTTTTTTAAATCTGTGAGTGTTTCCTGCAGCTCGTCCCAACTGTCTTCTTGCCGTTTATCCTCCCGCTGGTCGCTGAAGTCGACTGACAGAGAGGGTGCTGAGAAAACCAGGATGACTCAGGGTTTAGTACTGACTGAGAGGAATATTTCAGTATGTTGTGTGTGTTACCTGCACAGAGACAGCGTCTGCCAGTCTGCTGATGGTAACAGCATGTAGCTGTCCGTTGGCGAGGTTCCTCATTTTGCTCGTCAGGATCTCTGCATCTTTGCTGCTGTCCAGTCTGTATCTCACCTCCAGCTTGTCTGCACACACAAATCAACAAAACAGCACACTGGTACATTCATGTGAGGCTCAAACACAGACGAAAACAGGACTTCCCAATGAACAAATAAAGATTAAATCTTTCTAATACAAAATGTCTCACAACTAACCTTTTATTATTTAAGAAAACCTAATGTACTATGGCCTATACATAATAAAGAATATAGAAATCAGATTAAGTTCTTCTTGGGCTTTAGGCACACAGCAGTATTATTAACACAGAATGAACCAAATATCATTAGCCATTAATGATTCTTAATTTATACAATTACTTTGAATATTCAAGATTTTCACTTCTAAAATAAACATTTCAGTTTTATAAATTGCTAAAAATCCCCCCAGTTACTTTGCAGCAAAAACAGAACCACGAAAATTTACTTCAAATATTTTCTTCGCTAAATATGTCCTCGTACCCATCGTCCACTTTAATATAAATCTATTTTAGAGATTTATTAATATGTATCAAGAGAGACCTGGGTGTTCCAGGGCAACAGCAGCTGAATAATAAACCAAAAATAATTAAATATTTAGCAAAATTAGGGCCAAGTACTGCTAATAATGGTTTACAGAATCAAGTATTTTCCATTTTACAGTGCAAATGCATAATAACTAGTGCATATTAAAGCCTTTTGACTAGCAAGAGTGAGAGCAAATACAGAATAAGAGAAAAAGAAAGTTTTCCCAAGTTCTCGAATGATGCATTATTCATCTTTTTCAGCCCTGCTAATTATTTTTAACTCTCAACGCCTTGCCTTTTGTACCACACATATTCAAGGAGAAGAGACGGAGAGAAGTGAGAGGCAGTCTTGCAGTTTGTTCACACTGTAATGACCACGATTAACAAGTCATAGGAAGGTGTCAGACGCCGCTGACATGGAGATTGTCAGACAGCTTGTTGGTGGAGGAAAGCTGGTGATGGCTGAACTTTTCACCTTTCAACAGTTTGTGAACAACATCAGATTTCATGGGATTTGTTGACAATAAGACACATTTCACCAGACTTATCCTTTAAAGTTACGAAAGAAAGCGCTGTATAACAATTTGCCGTTTAACTTTAAGGTGACACTTGTACAAAGGTGCAGTTACAGAGTTTTATCACCAAAACAAACCTGTTCCTGAGTCTTGATGGTGTGCTTCAGTTTTTATGCAGCTACCTGCCGACTACCTGATCATCATGGTAACTCTAATGACCTGCTGGCCACCAGGTTCCTCCTGTCTGGGTTATTAAAACAGCCTATTCACAGTCTATTTACAGCTAATTTAGGTGGAATCCTGCTTTTAATAGGTTCATCAGCCTTCATATGTCCTTTCCAATTCAAATGAGCCCACTTGCCACTCTTCTGACAAACACTGATTAAACACTGAAGTGAATGGCAGCAGAGGAGAGGAGAGAAGAACCGGATGAAGGAATAATGAGGACAGCAGAAAGAGAACAGAAAGGAGTTGGAGCAGAAGAAGAGGAGAAGGGTGACAGGAAGTTTGCTTCAGGAGAAGAAGAGGGAGTTGCCATCAAGGTGTTTGTTGGATGTAATGTAATAGCTGATGCATAAAACAATAAAAAATGCAATAAAATATCCCTCTAACTGCTTTGAAAATGCAACAAAACCTGTTATTTTAATAAGGTGCTGGATAACAAAATGTCAGGTTGTTTCATTAATTAGTGATTAGGTATACACTCCATTGCCAGTTTATTAGGTACACCTAGCTAAAACTGGAGCAGCCTAATTCAACAGTCCTGCAATAAATCCAACCATCATAAAGGTTATGATGTTATGACGTGTTTATTCAACTTTAGGATCATTTTGTGGTGCTGTTGAACTGTATTGCATTATACAGGGAGGTGTTTCTGTTATTTAGCCTACCCTCGTTGATATAAATGGAGACTGTCCTTCCCAAAAATACGGCCGTGTAGGTCGTTTGTGCAAGCAGCTTATTATGATCCATATTTACGTTTATTGTTAAGCGGCGACCTATAAACAAAGTCAATGGGAGGAGGCTGGATGGGTCAAACAACACAGGACTTTCACCCAGGAGGCCTCTGTTCGTGTCCTTTGTGATACCAAAAGTTAACGTTGACTTATTTTAACTTACATACGATAGTAAAGTTATGTAATTAACATACTTATTTTAAACCAAACCAAGGATCTTTTCCTAAACCTAACCAAACTGCGACCATTTCACAACATTAACCACATGTTTATTATTGTTACCATGACGACAAAGGTCTGGTACGCCTATGTCATTTTGGGAGTCATTGACAATTGACCTATTCTGTCTTTTAGGCTGGAGAACTTGTTGTATAAATGGGATGGACAAAATAATAGAAACACCTGTCAGTATTGGACTGCATTCATTTCAGCTAGGTGTAAACTGGCACATACTGTACATTTTCAACTAATGTTGTTATTATGTTGACAATGAGGTAAATGAAGTTATTATATTCTGTTTTTCATGTCATGTTATTAATATGTTAAAAATGAAGTCAGAAATGTTGGTTAAAACCTTCCATGTGACATTAGTTATTAACCTATTTTCTTTTTACATTAGCATGTTTTGTTACATGTTTTATTTTGTGTTAATGTAATTTTATTATTCAACAGTTAAGAGGCTTTACATGACTGCTTTCTATAAAGCATCACAACTAAGCAACACAAACTCAGATAAAAACAAATTGGGAAGTTAATTCAAAGGATCTATAGACCCACTAACACATTCAGTTGTGGAAAAGTGTGACAGCACTAATCACCATCGATACTGATGCCATACTGGAGCATTCAGGGCCATCCAGTAAAATCCAGTGAAGTAGACAAGAGCAAAAATAACAAGTTACAAAAGCCTCCTTCATTCAGTGGAGAGACACAGAAGATTAACCTCAAGCCAAATCATTAAATACAACAAAGTAACCATCAACAGAGAAAAATAAAATACAGGTAAGAGGATCTGAGTGCTCACCATGCTTGTTGAGCAGCAGAGCCAGGTACTCTGTGTGGTAGGAGCCGACGTAGAGGAGCAGAGCGGGACTCTGGCTGGTCCTGAAGCTCAGGGAGACGTTTTCTGCTCTCAGGGTCGTGTCAGAGTAGATGGATGAGGGCAGGGCGCCGCTGCTCCTGTTCAGCTCGCTCAACACTGGCTCCTTGAAGGTGTAGCTGATGGATGTTCCCGACTTGAAGCTGGCTGAAACCTCTGCAGGGAGGGAGATAATGTCAAAAAGTTTAATTAGAAAATGGAGTTGGAGAAGTTGCCTCATTTGTAGCTGTATGGTAAGCAGACATGTTGTAGATGTGGAATGTGCATTATTGAATTTGGATGTAAAAAGCAGAGTTTGACTAAAATAAAAGTTTGGTTTACAGCCTTAGGCTAACCTTAGACCCAATAACTTTTTATCCTGTGCATACACTCGCAAACATTTCACTTGATTCCAAGAGACGAGATGACAGTGTGATTTTATATTGTATGTATTCACGTCAAGTAAATTTTATTTATATAGCCCAATATCACAAATCACAAATTTGCCTCAAGGGGCTTTACAATCTGCACAGCATACGACATTCCTCTATCCTTAGACCCTCGATTTGGATAAGGAAAAACTCCCCCCCAAAATAAAACCCCTTTAACAGGAAAAAAATCACGCTGCATCTAAGTAACAAGTAATCTCACAGGGGGAGCCGTATCAGTGATTCATATGTACAACGCCTCAGCAGCACTGACAACATCTAATTAGTGATCTTGTGAAAAAGAAGCCAAAGAAAAGCAGCTGACAGGTGAAATACAAATTTTGGCTGCTAATTATAACACAGGCGTGCATCAGAGTTGTGATTTCCGTCGCAGATCAACCTGTGGAGCTCC
Organism: Macquaria australasica; assembly: GCA_005408345.1. Taxonomy (NCBI): domain Eukaryota; kingdom Metazoa; phylum Chordata; class Actinopteri; order Centrarchiformes; family Percichthyidae; genus Macquaria; species Macquaria australasica. The sequence continues at coordinate 91,662 of SEMN01000984.1, read as the reverse complement.
AAACAGGCAACACTGCTGATTATTGAATACATACGAGGCTGTGTTACCGTGCTGACGTGAGGACTCAATGTTCCTGTGATAACTTAAGTAACAGGAAGTCCAGGTGTGTGGTCTTAAAACAACTTTATGCAACACATTAGAAGGGCATCACTCTGACAGAATGTCTCCATCAGGATGCCAATAAGTCGAGAAACATTTGTTGGAAATGTTGAGTCAAAAATCTTGCTTTCAGCACAATCTTCCTCAGAACAACTTTTGCAAATACGCAGTTTTATTACTTCTGCAATTAAGTTGCACCCCAGTGGGTTCTCTTTGGGCTGTGGAGAAGGCTATTCAAAACCCTGATACCAGGAAACTTATCACCAGGTTTTATGGGGCCCCGTCAATCCAAAACAACGACTCATAACAGGTCTCCTTGGGAAGCTGATTTTGGAGAGACTATTTTGGATGATGAGTGGGCAAGTGTTTGGTCAAGCTATTCAGGTTGCTTATTTACCAACAAAGCTAGGAGTTGCAATTTAAGGTTATACATAGGCTTCAAATTGCTCCTGTGAAATGTAACAAGTTCAATCCTTTGCCTTCAAAATACTGTAATAAGTGTAAAGGTGCTGAAGGTTCTTATTTCCACTGTATTTTTGAATGCCCTCTTATTAATGACTTTTGGGTCAAAGTGCGTAAAGAAATATAAATAATATTTAAGAAAAAACTGGCCCTTGAACCTATTGTCTGCATTCTTGGGATACAATCAGCAGCATTGAACCTCAGCCCTTCTTCACTGAAGCTGCTTAAGGTGCTTCTTTTTAGTGCAAGGAGATGTTAGTGTTCTTCTTCAGTGGATTTCAGTCACTGTCCGTACGGTTTCACATTGGCTCGAGTGCTATGGAACTTATCCCTTTAGAAGCAATAAGCTTCTGGCTCAAGGACAAACCATTTCAGTTTTTTCACATTTGGGACCCCTTTCTGGACTATATTGGAGATGACGGGGCCCAGGCCCTTCAGAGTGGTCTCTATGGACTGGCATGGACTGAGATCTCGAGGTACATTTCCATGTAGGTCTTAGTGTTCAATATGCCATTATCCCTCCATTATGCCTGATTGCCCTGTTATATATAATTGTATGAAAATAGTATGAACCCTCCGTCTAGGTGTTTTCTTTTTGTGTATGTGAAGAATATGTTTGGTGTTAAGGGTAAGTTCGAAAAAGGGTACATATTTGAAAACTTTTTTTTGCTTTGCATTTTAGTATCATACAGTTTAAAAAGGCCAACATGTTATTGTTGTTTTCTGAACTAAATAGACAGTGATGTCAGAAAATCTCTTAAATACTGAGGATTTCAGAAAACGTTATTGCAGTATATTAACCTTAGTGTTTGCCATTAGTATTGGGAAACATTTCAGAAAGTAATTGTACAGACTAACATTTTGTGAAACTACAACATGAATTAGGAAGATGACGAATTATCAGCCAACCACAGACTTTATAAATGGCCTCAAGATATTCTGTAAAGTTCACCGCAGGATCAAGATGTTTAGCAGCTGTGTATAATACGGATGAGGAAGTGGTGCAGTGTGCACCACATGAATGTAGGGCTCCTGTATATACAGTATATGTGTGTGACCTCTTTAGTGTGTTCTCTCCTTGTATCTCTAGGTGTGTGTGTGTGTTTTTATTTATAGACCACTTTCAGGTGCTGCACTGTAACACATTCAGGCAGCCATGTTGGAGGTCAGCAGCTTCTGGGCATCAGCTGCTGACCAAAAGCTGCTTACTGAGTCTTCATGGTTCAGTTCTGCATTTTACCATGAACTGATTATTTAACCTCTCTTCTTCTCCTTCTGTAAATGAATTTGCATTCAGGTAATGTCAGTTTGTTAGGTAGCTAACTATGGTACCAGCTTAACCTCCTAAACCTCACTAACCCCCGAGTAAGCCAGCCAAACATGGTTCAAACTCACAGAACCTTATTTTGAATTTTCGTGAAGAGCTGAAGACAAATCTGAATCTTTATCAGAATGTTCCTGAACTGACCTGCATGCACACCATAACAATCTTTTGTTTGTCGTGTTTGTAATTTAGTCATTCTTTGCACATAGCTAATTCTGCAGTGCGTCTCCACGATGGCACCAGGTGCTGCTGGGAGACTGGTGACGAAGCCTGCGTACCTCTGTCGCAGAAAGCTCCGGTGTAAGCAGATGGGCCACAGTCGCAGGAAAAGCTGTTGGGTCTCTCCACACAGCGACCCCGGTTCTGGCAGAGTGAGCCATAGCTGCTGCAGTGGCCTGGACACCCCGCCTGAACCCCGGGGGTGATCTTCGCTCTCTCCTCCAGGTCCAGGGTGACGCCGTTCAGCTGCAGAGAGCGAATACAACCCCGGAAGCCCTTCTGCCTGGACGCCGTGCCTCCTGATGACACACACAGAGGATAAACTTCAGCATGCTGCGAGGCATCTCGTCTGTTCTCCTTTTCCTTTTCTTTTTTTCTTTGTCTCTTCTCTTATAACTCTGTGTAGGATACACATATAATCTGTCTAGGTTTTTGATTACCTGGTTAATCATTTAGTCTTTAAAAAACACACCTCAGTTTCCCAAAGCCCAAGGGGATGAATTCAAATAGCTTGTTTTGTCCAGCCAACAATCCAAAACACATATATATTCAAGTGACAAAGATATGAAACACATTTCAGAAGCTGAAACCAGAGAACGTTTGGCATTTTTGCTTTATAAATGACAACTAATCTATTATCAAGATTAATTTTCACTCAATAAACGAATCGATTAATTGATCATCATGTCAGCAGTACACATACAATACTGTAAGTCTGAATCACCCTTTTTCCCGCTTTTGACTTCAGAGGATCTCACACAAGGCTGATGCTTCTAGTGCCAATAACTGATATGTTGAGGAAATGTGTCTATTCAATAGCCTACTGTGTCTGAAAATGGCCGTAAATTGTCACAGTTAGTCATGTTACCTTATGTTCCCCCAAGAATTTAATTGATGAGCTTCTGGAAAAGAGTTTAAAACATTTTTGATCTTTGGACAATATAATTGTGAAACCCATTCTAATGTTTTCTTTAAGAGTGGGTTATAGCAGCTCATTATAGGACCATGTGCCACCTGTGCACGTTTTAGCTTTTAAGCTACAAATCATGACTAATTTATATTACGGCTGAATGTTTTTTTAAAGCAGAGCGTAGGGTTTCATGCTTTTTAATGTATTTTTCCTATTTTCCAGGCAGCCATTTGTTTCCATTCATTTCTGACAAGTACGAAAACCAACCTTGGAACTTCCTCATGTTGTGTAATCCACCACAGTGAACATCAAGTCTTCATTATTTTCTATTTCCAAGTTCCTTTATTGCAGCTTAAGTGCAGACTGAATTGAAAGGTCTGCACTGCTTAACCTCATAACAGTGCTATAACTTTATCAAAAATAAATGCAGACATGATGTGCTCTATGATGGATTATGCAACCCAAGCATGTTTTAAGAGTCTTCATACCGTACAGAAATGAAAGGAAAGCAAATCATATCATCTCTGTGATCAAAATGTGGAGCCACACTGACTGAAAACTGATTTTAATATTAACAGCTGAATATGCTCTGCACCTCCAGAAATAAAGATTTGTCACCACCCTCAAACTGAATTTTTAAAAAGATGAGGTGATGAAACACAGTGAAACACAAACTGGCAGGTGAGAAATTCAAGGAGTTGACTTTTTACTGTCTGTCTGTTTGCCAGCCGAGCACCATGCCGATTGTTGATATCTGGAAAGTTGGCGAGCTGTCAATCTGTCTGACAGTCTGCTTGTCCTGCCTGGCTGACTGACTGTGACAGGAAAACATTTCTTCCCCTCTTTCTAGGGCAGAATTTAAACTCCAAAAAGTTATTGTTTTCCGACTCCTCGCATTACAACCTCCAACTGTCCTCAGAGTTCAGGCTCTGCAACATTATAATTGTCTCAGAGTGCCAAACTGGCAACCTCAAGACTGTTATGATGAGATAAACAGCTTTCCAGGACTGCAGAGATGATGAGGTTCACATCAGGGCCCGGAGTTTCATCAGGAGCTGTCAGGAAAGGACTACCTTAACTAATGGACTGAGTTCAAACACTGTACCAAGGTTACTGCAAGGAAACTGACCACTACAAAAAACTTTTCACTGCATCATCCTGAGAATATTTATCAATTTGTGAGGATTTTCTCTTTGTCCATTAAGTGTTTATAAAAGTACTACGTCGATAAACTCGGCCTGTGCACCTTACATTGCTAAGGTTTAGGAACAAGGATTGTTATAGGCTGATTGATCTCGCTTAAATCTGTTCAGTTTCAACGTGGACCAATAACCACAGAGAGACAGCACTGCAATATGTTCCCTGCACAGTGTGAACTAGGACGGGAAGCAGAGCTTTAGTGTGGAGTTTTGCTGAAGGGTTTAGTTTCTGTCACTATCTGCTTTCTTCAGGAGGAGCAGAAGCGACAAAGATGTAAAACCGCCAGCCTCCCCAGGGTCAATGAAAATGTACCGTACGAGTCATTTTTTATGTTGCATGTGGGTGAAAGAGAGAAGTTAAAAAAAGAAAGTGAGAGGAAGGCAGAGACAGAGGATACTGGAACAATCCAAGAGGTCCTGAGGTATACAAGAAGCAAAAGCCTGACAGCCACTAACACTCTGCGATAATGAGACGTGGTTCTCATGGAAGGCTGAAATGGTGGAAAGGTTAATGGAAACGTGTCCACGACTGCTGATGTGTCTTAAAAAAGAAATCACAGGTATGGGAAAAGAGATGGTGTGAATATGCTTTGTTTTTTTTCTCTTTGTTGCGATCTTAAAAAGGCAGATTTTAATTGCATTTTAAGTGTGTGCAGCAGCCCTGTCACAGGAACACACACACACCTATAAATAACTGGCTGTTCAGCTGCAGGTGGATGTGCCCATCAGCAGGAGCCTCCTGCGTGGCAGCGGGGAGCTCGTCGAGGCGGAGCGATGCCTCTTTAACGTTACGCTCGGCTCGAATGCGGTGCCACCTGTTGTCGTTCAGCGAGAAGCCAGCCGTCACGCGAACCTCCAACGGACCGTTACCCACGTCAAAGGAGAAGAGGACCTCAGTGGAGGCTGCGTCAGGGAAGGAAGAAAATCAAGACTTACTGTACATACTCAACAAAGTCCTTTCTGAGCACCCATTCATGTTGTCTTCTGTATCTCCCTGCAGCTTGTTCTTCACTTTTAAGAAAAACAACATGCACAAGCTCCTGTCCCATTTCTTTGAGGGTATGATTCAGTTGTTGTAGCTGTTGTTCTTATCGTCGCCTAATTGATGATCTTGTTTATCTATATTTGTAAAGCAAAACCTACAGTATTTCTTTTTTAAACAGAAAGAGAATGAAAGAAAAAAGAAAACATGCAGTACTTTCTATCCAAGTCAAATCAGTGACAACGTTCCCCTAATTTGCATTGTTACCAACAAAGCACATTGCCTTGATCCAAACACGCTGAACCTGTGTGGTTTACTCATTGATTGCAAGACTATAAAAGGCCTTTTATCTTCTCAAACCCTCTCTTGCTGCTTGTTTTTCTCTTGGTACCCTTTAACCAAAGGACCAGGCACACTCTGAAGCCCTTACTCCCTGCAACAGTTACACCATCTGTGTAACAAGACTATGATTTGTGATTTTTGCAGACAGCTGACACGCTGACACATGAGCTCTACTGGAACTTTGATAAGAGATATATTCAGACTAAAGTAATGCATCACCAAAGTTAGCAAACACAAACTGACACCTACCAGCTCACAAGGATGTCACGCTAAAGAGCAGTTGTCATAACAACCAGTTACAATGACTCCTGGACATCTAAACAAGCAGCTACAGAGATAAAGCACGACTTAAGGCAATTTTTACAGCTACAAGGACGCAAAGCTCTTTCATATAATGACCAGCTACATTCAGTCTGTTTACATGCTGTCCTGCAGGACCCTTACTTCTTAATTCTCATAGCTAAATGTCTGCTGGATATATATGGAGAGAAATGAGTCTGGTGACAAATGCGTGTTTTATGATCAGCAAGTGAAAATAAGATTTACAAATGTGTATGATGATTTGGGAGTAGTTCATGGTGTTCACAAATGCATTTTACAAGCCACAAACAAACAAATGTAAAACTATGTTACAAGTTAATATATATATATATATATATAGTTCAAATTGTTCATTAATATAATGGATGCAATAATATGCACAATAAGCTCTTCAAAAGGAAATGTTGTTAGATTAATGAACGTGTGGTTGGAAATATATATAGGCCCATGTAGAATACTGACATTTCAAATTGAGATGTATTAACTTGTAAAATTGTTTTACATTTGTTAAATGCATTTGTGAATACCATAAATGACTCCCAAAATAGTCAGACACATTTGTAAATCTTGTTTTATTCATCTCTCTCCATGTGGAGAAAGTTCATTTCTTTGCAATGTATATATTTAACTGGGATTCTGACTGAGATCTTACATGTGTGCATATGCAGGAAAAAGAAATGGAAAGTATCTCTGTGGCAGCAGTGTGACAGGATGAAAGGAAAGATCATTACTCCTAGCTGTGTGTCTGCATATTTACACCCAAAGTCTGACTAAAACTGAAACTAAAATAAATAAGTCAAAAATCTCAGATATATGCACATAATAAGGAAAAACTGTACTTTCTCACTGCAGAGGTCGTCCTCTTTTTGCACTGTTCAAGGTTGAAGTGAAGAGATCTGATGGCCAGCTGCAGCCTTAAACCTGATTTCTTGCATAACCTAGTTTCGTTTGTGGATGAATCATATAGTGTAACATGTACCTGCACTTCTGTCACAACCAGCTACAATGGTAGATTAGTTTTCTTTGGCAAAAAAGATTCAACACTTTATCAAGAGCTGTTGTCATAAAGGACAGCTACAACAGCACACACTATGTGCTGCCATAAAGTGTTACAGAACAATGACATTTCAACACCAATACACTACAGTGACACAGAGAACTATAAACTCTGGTGGTTATAAAGGAAATGTATTGCAGCGGGCTAGAACAATGCCAGTGCAGTGATTTCCCAGAAGAGGGAAAATAAATGGCGGATGTTTTTATTTTTTTAGGGCCAAGAAGGACTGAAGGAATCGTCACCTCCAGCTGAGTTCAATCCAGATGAAACTTTAACTCCCAGGATGATCCTTCCTGCTCAGGTTGTACTCACATCTAAGTGAAGTCCAGATTAGACGTCTAACCTGAGAGGTTTTACTTACAGCTGAGTTCAATCCGAATGAAGTCTTTGATGCCCAAGTTTTCCAGGAAGACACCAGAGGATGAAGTGGTTTTAAACAGGAAGGAGATGTCTGCGCTCAGCTCTCCGTGGAATGTGGGAAAGTGGAGGTACGACGTCTCCTTGTCAAAAAACGCAGCGTTCCAGACATTTTCTGCAAATAAATGAAAACGTAAAAAAGAATGTCCTTGGTCTTGAAAATAAAATTGTAAAGCAGACATGACACACACACACACACACACACACACACGTATCATTTCAAAAGCACGTACAAGGTGACACTTAGAGCTCTGGACTGGACTTACTGTCTCCATGGCAACGGAGATGCCCCACCCTGTAGGCGCTTTCTGAGCCCGGCCTCTGGATATCACCCAGCACCAGAGATCTGACAGGGAGGGTCTCCTTATGGGTCAGCAGACCTGAGTCATTCGCCCTGGGAGGTAGGGAAAGGACAAAGTGGAAGAAGAAGAAGAAGAAGAAGAGGAAGAGGAAGAAGAAGAGGAAGAATCTGAATTGAAAGAGGAAACCAAAGACTAGAGGGGAAAAAAGATATCACTAGCAAAAGAAGACAGATAAGAAAGAGAAGACAGAGCATAAAAAATAGTTTGATTATTGTTATCATTAGCGGCAGGAGAGGGGGAAAAAAACAGGAAGAAGAGGGGAGATGATCAGGGAGCAAAAAGGAAAATTCATCATCACTATTTCCAACGGCAGTAAAGTAAAAAAGTGAAACAAAGAGAAGAGGGATCAATCATGATGAACTTACATAAGATAACTAATATTTTAAATGTTTACTGAGTGTACTGACCATTAGTATACATTACCTGCCTACCGGTCCATTCGATTTATTAGTATCCTTATAAATTATTTTTTTTAAAGCAGCATGATTCACTTGTCTTGTCATCTTGTTGTTTTGTTAAGATGAGTAAATATACAGTACCATTCAGTGCGGTCAGCGTCACAGTTGCAGTGGTGTTTGGGGTCGACACAGTTCTCCTGCAGACCGCAGGCACACTGATGGCTGCCTGGTGGAGCCCCGCCCCAATAAGTCTGCAGCTGTCCTACACCTGGACCCCCTACCCACCAGCTGAGCGGAGGGCCGTCTGCAACACACACAAATACACTCATTTTTGACTTGTCAGGACACGTTGGTGGCTTTCCCCAACTTTAACCATAACTGCAACATGTCTAATCTCAACCTTAACACTGACCCAAACCATTAAATGGTTAAAGATCCCTACCAGACATGTTTTAAGACAGTCCCTCACAGTTCCTACTCATATACATATCCTACTTTATACTTCTTACTTTTGTTATACTGTGCTCTCCCCTTATTTTGTACTTCCTTGAGAAGTGTATGCCTTTTCATGTTGTCCTACCTGTTGTCTGTCCTAAATGTTTGGTAGCACTCAGTTTCCCCCTTGAGGGATTAATAAAGTATTTCGTATCGTACTTCAACTTCCTTTTTCATATTGAAAGTTTTAAATAATCTCCATGTGGTGTCACAGAATATCAACAAGCCTTACCCGGCGTGCTGAGGAGGCGTGACTTCCTGCAGTGGTAGGTCAGTTCCTGTTCGCAGTGCTCTGATTGGCTAATGATGGCCGCCAGCTGCTCCTCCTCAGACGTGTATTCAAAGTGAGCCGCGTGCTGACTCTTTCCCGGCGACGGTCGGACTCTGGTCAGTTCTGTGTTATTGTGCTGGATCACCATCCAGGTTTTGTCCTCTGGTGGACAGAGAGACAGAAAAAATATAAAGCATGTATTTTTTTTATTTTTCATTTCTATGTGTGTGTATGGGAAATTCTCCTTTAAGATGTTTTACTCAGCAGGGCAGACAGACAGAAACAGAGGCAGGATGAAAGAGAGAGAGAGGGAGAGAGTGGACATGACGGGGTCTGCATGGTGTGTTTTGATGTGCGTGTCAGCTACCTGTCATGTTGCAGTATATTAGCTGTGGTCTGATGGGTCCGCTGCCATCTACATCAATGTAATAATACCCCGACGTGTTGCCTTTGTGTTTGTACGCCTCACAGGACTGCTCGTATATCGCTGAGGAGAGGGAGACACACAGCACGTCGTCATCGTAACAACGTCACAGTTATTTATGTTCACGTTATCCTTTCTTTTGTCTGCTATTGGTTGAAAACTGCATTGGAACTTCAGTATTTTGTTCACAATGGAGATGAAAAGAGATCCAAAGCTTCCTCCCACAACAGAGCCACACTGACACTCCTCTCCACAATTAGGTATTCTGCTATCCTATTTGAATTGCTTTTATAAATTTTATGTAGCCAAAGTATACACTGTGCAGCTCATGGTGACAACTAGGAAGTCACTGTGCCAGGCTTAGGAATAAATGGGGCACATGAACCCCTGTGAAACCACAATGTGTCTATTGCTGTTTGTACTGATTAGACAAACAAGATATAATGCGTCAATTAGCGGTGCTTTGGACAGAGCCAGGCTAGTTGTTTCCCCCTGTTTCCAGTCTTTATGCTAAGCTAAGCTAACCTGCTGCTGGCTATAGTTAAATATTTAACAAACAAATGTGAGAGTGGTATCAATTTTCTCACCTAACTCTCAGAAAGAAACGAAATAAGCGCATTTCCTAAAATGTCAAACTATTCCTTTAACTGAGGTCTTTGAAATGTTAATAACAGTCAGTAAATGCAGAGGCTCTGGCTGAAGGTTGCCCCCTAATCCATCCATGGTGCTCAGTAGGGCTGGGATTCTCAAATTTAAAGTTGAGACCCCACACGAGAGCATCTTGACATGCAAACAGGCCTGCCAAAGATTTCTATGACTGATATTTATCTGATGTACTGTCATTGAAAAATAAATTAAATGGTTTGGAACACAACACTATTTCTATATAATTCATTTGAAGGCTCATTGGACCTTAAAAACAGGTTTTAATGATCTTTCTTTACCCTTTTCTGATTCACTTTTTATCTGTATTGACTGCACTGAAGACTACATTGCTTAAGTGCTGTGAAAACATCTTGGCAGTCATTTTTACTTTTTCCTAAAGAACATGTGCACTTACATACAAACACACAGTCATATTTTGCTCAAAAGGATTGGATGGTGAAGAGGCAAAAAACTAACATATTTCTGTAGAGAATCTGTTTCGTGAGTCTCTTTTACAGCAGAGCCATAAAACAGTCTGTCTTATTTGTCCCTCTTTTTTCATAACCTTTCTAGCTCTTTATCTTCCTCCCTTGTTTCTACTACTCCTCTCCCTCTTGTGTCGACTGGTTTCCTCTGGACTGAGACAATGATGATTGCCAGAAAGAGGTTTGATCTGAGCCTGACCTTCTGTCACAACAATGTCTGCAGGGACCTCAAGTTAAAAGGGGCAGGTTGTCTCATTACAGGAAACATGTGAACGTGTGATCACACACACAGTTCATACAGTGTGTGTGTGACCTTTAAACAACAATAACCAGCAAAGCTTCGTGCCCTTACAGCTTTGACAGGTGGCTCCGCTGTAGCCGGTGCTGGAGCAGTTACAGTGGAAGGTGCTCCATGATTGACTGCAGCTGCCTCCATGTTCACAGTGACTCGGAGAACACCTAAGTGACAGAAAAAAGCATCAATAATTATAATCCAAAAACACAACATACATAATTCTGAAATGGGCCATTCTGCTACTACCTTTACTTTTGGTACTTTAAGTATATTTTCATGCACGACTTTTACTTGTAACAGAGTATTTCTACACTTTGGTATTGCTACTTCTACTTCAGTAAATCATCTGAGTACTTCTTCCAGCACTGTGGATGACTATCTTTTTATTGTATATGCATTGCTTATAGTTTAATGCTACAAAATGTTCATCCTCTTGAGATATATTTGCATGGTGTTGTGGCCCTTGATGCCAAGTATGGTGGTGACAAATTTGTGTTGTGGGGGAGGAGTGAACACATACAAGCAGAAGGGGGAGAGTGAACAAGAAACAGCATGTAGCATTAGGGTTAATCAGAGATCAAGACATCAAGACACCACAACAATTCTCACATTGGTATCACAAAAATACAGTAAAGGTTACATTTGGCAAAAACAATTAGATGAAAAGACCACAAATTAGACACACCCTCATCAAGTGTATGTCCAAGGTTAACCTGAGGTAAAACAATTGAATGTTAAAGTTAGTGTAAGATTTCCTCATGATGAAATAACAAAAACTTCCACTAAAAGTTTTCCACTCTAGCAGGGACCTGAACCCAGATCACTGGAGATAAAAGTAAACGTACTTGTTAATTCACCGCCCTAACCTAAACACCTTTACTTATCACTGAACTTAATATCTAACTACTGCTACTTTCTGGCTGTACCGCCTCATTTATCACCGTAATGAAAGTATATTGGTATGGCTCTTATGTTTTTAATAGTCTTTGGATGACAACAGAGTTACAGTATAGCAGAGTTTTCTTTCATTGTAGGTTTTATGTTTTCAAGTAATTTAACAGATACAATAACATCATTCTTATCCATTAATCGAGTTGGGTAGTCATAACTTTAAAAAACAGTGCCTTTATAATTTTGAGGGCTTCTCAGGCTTCTCTCCTTAACACTTCACACTTCTAAATTTTTGGTACATTTGACTGCATGAATATAGGATTGACTAGGAAAATGTAGACAGGTGGAGTAAATCAGAAATGCTCTTCTTTTCGTTTTTCCTTCCTTCCTTCCACAACAGCAGTCATAGTGCATTGGAGCACAGCACTGAGTCCCCAAGAGTGAATGTGTGTAACTGTGTTTGAAGCAGTGTGAAGCGCATGTGCTCTGAAAACTATCCCTACACCAATAACGGCTGAGGCGAAGGCACTCCGAAATGTTCCTGTCATCTGAAGCATCTTTCTGACAACACTGAATGGAACAAAGTTCTGTAAGAAATGTTTCTTGTGTCTTGTCTCCTGTGGAGATGACTTGACTGTAGCTGTTTTCCTGCAATGATTTCTATTATTGGAAAACAATCCTGGTGTTATTATTTTCTCCTCCAGCTTCATATGACTTTTATCATGGACTGTGGCACCCAAAATACACACAGGGCAACACGTTTGAGCAAACTCTGCTGCTGTTAACCTGGAATTTTTTTTCTTTTCAGTGTCAGCCATGTGTCAGGACTCAGCTGGTGGTGGCAAGCAAAACAAGGAGGAGTGTAGGAGGGAAAGAAAAAAGGGTTAGGACATGGGAAATAGGGAGAGGAAAGAGACAAAATGACGGAGATACTGTAGGAGAAAGAGGGAGAGAGAAATCCAGGAAGGGGAATTAAGGCTGAGAGACGGACTGAAGGCAGGGAAGGAGGGAGGGAGCAACAAAGAGGATGAAGGTTGGGATGAATGAAGCTCTGCGGCGACTGGGTAAACACATTTGGAAGGAGAAATGAGGTCAGCGAATTGTGACTGCAGAGAGACTGAAGAGAGGAAGAGAGCGGGAGAGCAGCATGTATTTTTAATCTTTCAGTCAGTGGGAAATTCACTGTTAGAAAAAGCCTTACTCAGCAGGATTGTCAGATGGTACAGTTTGCTTTTTAGCACCAATTTCTTTGCTTTCCTTTTATCTAAAAGTAAGTTGGGATGGAGGCTGGTGCAGTACATTGTATTTACTCCACTACTTTGTGCTTTTAAATATATGCATTATAAAATCTGGCAGTCCATTGTTGTCTCGCTTATCTGCAAATGTGCATATCTTGCAAAACCTGTCTTTTTTTTCTGAGTCCACTGATAAATTCAGCGTGCACATGACCAGTCAAGCAGTGCTTATTTCAAGAAAGTTGGAGGTGAGGGGTTGGAGAAGTGCAAATCAATTTTTCAAGTTGACATTTTATTGAAACAAAAACTGCTCAGAGGATAATATGTGTGCCATATACCAGTGAGCTGTAATGATTTGGAAAAAGGTCTAATGTCATGTTCTGAGAGCTCACACACAACACAACATTAAACTGACACAGCGGACTTTGACTTGACATTTTCTGCAATACAGACAGAGAAAGGAGATGTATTAGAGGCCACAGTTTATCTGGTATTTAATGATATAAAAATGTCTTGAATATTGATTCTGTCCAACGGTGGTAGTGGATTCTTCAGTGTACAATATCTGTGTTGGTTCAACAGGAGTTTTAGTCTCCAGCATGTATGTATATATGGCTTTAATATCCTTATAAAATGTGATATTGTCCATCAAAAGCAAGGCACCAGGAGTTTTGTAAGTTGTGCTTAACTTTACTTTTAGCTGCAACTGCCATCCAACTGCCTTTTATTGTTATGTACATCTAAAATGCACAAGTTAATCACAAACAGATCATAATGCACCAGCAAGATAAGAGCATTGGAGTCCAGAACATGCAAAACAATCAACTTGAGATGGTAATAATGATGATGGTCGTCTGGCAACAACAATTGGAACAGCAGAAGCAGAAAGCAAACCGGGCAAATAAGAAAAACTGGCAATACTCTCTATCCACTGACACTAACTTTGGAACAAAATATCCCAGAATCTTTCCAAACTCAATCACACAGTGAGGCACAGAGCTAACCAGCTCTAAATGTTGTGTGTCTCCTGGGTATTCTCTCTGTTACAGTCCATACAGCAGGGCACCGCTGCCTCACAAATAAATCACATTTTGAAGAAACAAAGAAAACAAAACCACATTTCAGCGCAGAGAAAGGAAGCTGCGCCTCGTATGATGCTAGACAGACAAAACAATAACTGGATTGTTTTCCTAGCGAGGAAACATTTTGGGAAACATTGAGACTGTTGCCATAATTCCCTCTGTATCCTATCCACTGCTGTCTAATAATCCATGTGTAACCCCATTTCACAGGAAACCAGTCACAGAGCCTTCAGAGGGAGATTAACAGGGTTACAAAAAAAGACAGAATTTGGTATTACATAGAATAATATGAGCCAAACAAACCTTTCCTGGATTAATACAGGTAAACACATTTAGCATTGCATTTGCTTAGGTCAGTCTCCCCTGGATAAATATTATCAAACAAATGGTGATTTTAGGTCTGACCTGTCGATGATGCCACACATGTCGATCTGCAGGTGACTGTAGTTTCCCATCAGCCTCTGCTGCACCATGATCAAGTCCACCGGTTGGTTGTCCACAGTCAGCAGACGCATGCAGCCCTGGAAAGCCTTGAAGGGGTTCATACACTCCTGGCTGCTCCCTTCAGTAGGGCAACCTGCGCAGGAGAGGAAAAACATCAGTCGGCCAATCAAACAACACAGAGGAGACCATGACGCCCTAACCCATGAACCTGTTGTGTTCTTTTGTTTATCCCTCTCTTACCACCAAAGAACAGTTGACTTCCTGTGGGAACGAGAAAAGAGGGACTGGCGTGAGCAGAGGCTCCTTCATCTCCGTCCACGGCAACAGTCAGATGTCCTCGTCTGGAGATCACCTCCACGGAGTGCCACTGACCGTCATTCAGAGCTGAACCTGAAGACACATATGCACACACACACAAAGATACAGTATACTGTACAAAAAGATACTAAATGTTCTGATTTTAATTTCAGTCATTCACTTAGTGATCTATGTAGGAAAATTCTCTGTGATTGATTGCTTTACGTCACAGGGAGGTCAAAGGTCGGCTACAGCTGCTCAGCAACAAAACAATGCTGCTGAAACTGGTAATGATTCAGTATCTGGCTCAAACACTCTACAGCAAGATGGACGGATGGGTTTTTCTGGTCTTCAGGCTTGCTGAAACTGACATTGAAGCATTTTATTTAATAGTTCCTGTTACTGGAAATTTGTGCAAATTTGTTTTTTGTCTGTCACGTCAGCTCTGCGTCTTTTAATGGATATATAAAGTAACCTTTGTCTTTGTGAATTTTTGAGTGTTATCTGGACCTTGATGAGATTTAACTGCACACAAATGGATACACTTGTGGTGAGGAAATGAAGGTTGAAGTTGGAAGACTGGGGTCAGACTGACCTGCGTTGAGCTCCAGCGGCGCCCTGCCAGACTTGAGGATCTGTAGATGGAGCCTGGCTTTGCTCAGGTACAGCCAGACCGCACCCCCTTGCTTTGGGAGCTCAAAGGTCAGCAGCAGCCCCGCCTTGTTCCACGTCCGAAACTGAAGCCCCACCGACGTGCCCGCTGATGACGTTTCTGTCATCCCTGGCAACCAGAGGAAGCTCTGGGGGCTGGTGAACGTCATGGCAACAAAAACGGGTTCAGCACAGGAAAAGGTCACATTACCCTGAGATAGATGGAGAAGAGCAGAGGGGAAAAGATACAGCGAGAGAGAAATTATTACAGCAAAAGAGGGGAAACACGATAACGCATGAATATAAATTAATTTCCGAGGCTGCGTGGCGGCACCCTGTTGCACAGAGATCTCATCAGCAAGTCTCCTTAAAGAGCATGAGCGTATTACCATAATGATAATAGCCAGGCTTCGAATAAGCACCAGCGGACCAAACTGAAGGCAGCAATGTCACCCAACAGCTTTTTAAGGTCATAGATGAAGTATGGGGGAGCAGAAGTGGTGAGAGACAGAGAGCGAGAAATAAAACCGCGATTAAGGGGCTGGCAGCAGTTGGCCATCTCTGTACGCAGGCTCACAGTTTTGAGAAGTGGTAATTGCAGTAAGTACACTGCCAGGGCACCAATAGGGATATGTTACGTCCCAGGTTCCCTGCTGGGTTTCTATTTTCAGTGGAGTATGCAACACACAGACACTTGATCAAATCTAAAAGCTCTTTGTGGGGTAGTTAAAGCGATATACAGTAATGTAGACTGAAGAGGAGAATGTCGTAGAGATTTAGCAGTTTTGTGCATTTGCTGGATACAATCCACAAGCACGCACACACACACACACACACATACACGCAAACACATAGACAGAGATACATGAACATGCCTTCTCATTTGCAGTCAAAGGGATGTAAGTGAGGAGATATTTTTCTTGCTTCTTAAAATTTTAATAAGTGCACTTTAAGATAACAATTTTACTTTTTCAGAGATTGAGATTAAGAAATGTATATTGTGTACTCAACATAGTCTTTTGGATTCCCACTGTTATTATCATTTTATTTCTTTTGATCATGACACTGCTCAACAACAGCTCCAGTATCGGCCATGGATTCAAACAGTTGGACCTAAATCTATGTAAATTTCATTTCTGACCAAAAGTATTGTTCATGTCCCTCAAATATATCAGATACACTGTGGCATCCACATTATGTCTACTGTGTCTACAGGGCACACGTGGTGATATACAAACATACAAACATTCATTAGCACATTGTGAGCCAGTTCACCTTCACAGTGACCCGCTGGTTGTTCTGTTTAGCGAGGTCTACCAGGTTCACGCCGTTGTAAACGAGGTTTTCCAAACAGCCGTGGAAATTTCTGTGCGAGCCGACTGACCTCCGGTAGCCGAGGGCCTGGTCTGCTCCCACGCTCATCTGTACAGAGAAAAACACGAGCATACAGAGAAACACATACAAAAAAATAAAATACAATTTGAGCAGGTTTGTGTGCTACGAAGACACAAACGCACCTGGTCATGGTCCCAGTGGGTGAACCTTGGTGGGATCTGCACCCACAGTGCGCTCTTGTCCACGGTGAGGTTGAGGTGAGTGCTGTGATGCTCCACTGCGATGTGGTGCCAGTGTTGGTCGTCTAACAGGCTGCCCAGAGACACGAGATGCTGGCTGTCGGAACTCCTGCCTGGAGCACAGGAGGAAGGCAAAGAGCGAGATGAACATGTGGTGACGATAGAAAAAGGAGAGGATGAGGAGGATCTGAAGGAGAAAGTTGATATCTTGAATTAGTTTTTTAAATAAAATAAGTTAGAGCAGATGCTTGAAAACTGGTACTGATATCAAATACTTGAAGTTGCTGAATTTCCTTTCTTCTGGCTGTCAGCAGTTTACTCCTCATGAACTGGAAGTAACTGGTAGTTTTCTACGTCTCTGGTAGGGTAGCCACAGTTCTCTGTTGGGGATCACACAAGGTTCGTACAGCTTTTTAAGAGTAAAATTCAAGCTCTTTTCAAGAACTTTCAAGGTACCTAAACCAAAATGTCCACACTCTCAAAGCCTTTATCATCACATCTAAATTCTTACTATAAATGCCAGGAGACAACAAACAAATATGATGACGAGATCGTTTCATTTCAAATATTAAAAGATTTTTGGTTTACATGAGTGATTGTGTTGATGATGAAACACCAGATTATGCTGAAAATCAAGCATTTTTCAAGGAGCATATTCGAATTCAAGCATATTACTAACCTTAAAAACATAAAAGTTAAAATTAAGCATTTTCCAAACTTGCAAGACTTTGTCTGAACCCTGATCATCTCAAAACCAGAACCAAATCTCCAACTGAGAAAGGACCAGAAAATGTAGGTGATAGCAGATATTTAACTCTAAAGGGAGAAGAGAAAGGCATAAATAAATGACAAAGGAAATGCTGCTGGTTCTCTGCACTCCATAAAGCGCTGAGTTTCTGCTGAGAGAAGGAGGTGAAGACGGAGCTAAATGCACACGGTCATTAAATATTAATTAGATATTGTTTGAAAGGAGACATCGTTGTCTGTGTGGGAAAAAAAGAGAAAGGGAGACAGACACACGCCGACAGAGTCAAATGTGTTCAATCATCAATCATCATTGATCTGTCAGACAGATACTTGGCGCAGCAGAGAGAGCAGAGAGACTAGACAAGGAAAGAGTGAAGTTCATCAAGCAGACTGATGTTGGCGTATGCCAGAGAGAGAAACAGGGAAATGAAGGTGTATTTAGTCATAACTGATGGCAACCATGTCACCTAGAAATTATGTTTATATACTATTAATTTCCAGCAGCAAATACATTTTGAAAGAGTTGCAAAATGTTCTCTGACAAAGTACAACTGTATTTCATTTGTTTTCATACAATATCAGCTCTTGCAATTCAATACTACTACTACAACTAAAGCATTATTAAACTTTCTTATGGTTATGTTTAGGCACTCACTGCATTTGGTTAAGGTTCTTGGTCTTGGTTAATACTGATCTGAAGTTACTTGAAGGATGTGTTTATTTTATCAATATTTAAACCACACAACCACAATCTTTTTCAGAATTGAAGTGAATTTGCTTTCTGAGGTAAAGCTAATTCAGCTTTGGTGAACTTTGACAGGCCGTCCAAAATGGAGAAAGCTACCATACCTTTGTCTCACCATCCCATTTTATATAATCTTGCCAAAAAGAGCTTTCCTACTCATTTACATTTTACCATGAATGAAACTAATCACAACCAAGGTTAGCCATATCATGAAACACAAGTCGTCACCATGTCACCAAACCTCCGATCTGAACACCTATTCTGGAGGGAATACATGAATTTATTTTGCTGTCAGTTTCTGGTGTGAACGGGAACTAAGGAGTCTACCAGTCAAGTAAATGCCTGATGTTGAATTCTTTCCTTGTATTGTAATATTTCTGTTTTGTCCTCTATCTGTATTTGTCACATTTCAAACTAATATTGTGGAACTATAAAATCCCTTTTATCCAAAGCTACTTAAAAGGTACGCTGTGGAGTTTTAGACCACTATTAGTTTGTTTATGAGTGAGTCTCGTGCACTCGGGTGAAGCAATACACAGTCCTACCATACTTTTACTGGAGAGCATTTCCTGATTTCACTTGAGTTTTAATTTTCTTTGAACTGTCTTTTATTTCTTTTAAAAATATTTATTTTCCTATTCTTGCCTTTTACTACACTGTATTGGTATCTGTTTTCTTTTAAAACCTGACGATTGTTCGACTTGTCTGCACTTTGTAACATGGATTTTGAAAAGTTCTCAATACATAAAGATTATTATTATTATTATTATTATTATTACCAATGGTTTCACACTATTCCACTGATCTACAGGTACACCGCAATATGCCAACAAAGGCAGGGAAGAAGAAGACAAGTAAACACGGATGTAAACAATGTGGGTTTCAAAATGTTCAAGAAATCTGCTTTGTAAATGTTTTATAAGGGAGGAAATGCATTTAACACATCTGTTTGACCTCAAGGATACACACAATGCAATCCTTTAAATGTTTAGGAAGGACAAGTTTATAAAAATAAGGTTTTAATAAAGTGCAGGACATTCTTTCATAGCCGACAGATGTTGGGGGAAGTTTAAAGTGTGTTTTTGGTTTAAATTCCAATTAGCTTCAGAAGCATAGAAGATCCTTCACAACGACAATGTAGTGCCCTTCAAGAAACTTTTCCTCTGTGTGATCTCCAGAATTACTAATAGTTCACTTCTTCATTTTCAGTGAGTGTCCTCAGGATTCATGTTGCCTTCTTCAGGGGATTTTTAAAGGGAACTCTCTGAACTTCTTCTGTTTTATGACCTAAGAAGCTGCTAAAAGTTCCTCAACGCCTTTTTAAAAAAACTTTTTACAGTGTAGGTTTCTGTGTTAGATCATTCCAGACAGCTCCCCAAGGCAATATCACCTAATCATCTGCTGCCTGCTTCTGCATTACGGCTCTTCGCTGCGACTCTAAATCTAATTTTGTTGGAAGACACTGACAGGTCTTATCAGATGACAGCCTGCTGTAATTGTTTCAGCATTTTCATTTTATTCTGTTCAGCTTAAATGATTGAGACGGTACACACAATCAGTCAACACAAACATAATGTGCAACCTCTGAACCCGCTCACAACAAGTGCTGCTGGAGAAATCTTTGGAAATCTTGTGTGTTTGAAGACTTTAAAAGAAAGGCCAAAGAAGAAACAAAGAGAAAAAGTTATTACCACATTGATATTCCACTGCTGTTTTACTTCTTCCTTTTGGGAGTGTTTTTAAGATGCTAGAAACTTTAAACTTTCTATTTTACGTGAGTTGTCATATTGTAAAAAAAACTGCCTCTGTGCTGCTGGAAAGACTTTGTTATCTTTCCTCCATTTTTATGACTGTGGCTGTGCACAAAATCAGTCATTTTTAAACATCAGCGACAATCAGCAGTCTCTAAACATATCCACAGCAATAACTCCAGAGAGAAGTGTTTGAAGAGGCCATGTTTCGAAACACTTGGACTTGTTTGAGACTTAGAACCAGCGACTGAATGCTCTGACATGAGCGTTTTGCTTCTTGGATGAAGACTAAGCTGTTTATTTACAACCCTGTAAGAACATAACTGAGACACCTTCCTATAAATCACTATGGATAGAGTAGAATAACATGGTAAGTCAATGCTGCAGTATTGAACACGACACACAGTCAACCAATCACTGAGACAGCTGAGTTGACAGACTGTATCCAGCATGAGTCATCGCCTGCGTCCACCCAGCATCTGTTTTTTTATTTGAATCTACTGTAGACGGGGACAACTACATGACAGAAATAATTTAAATATTTTTCAGTATGTATATATGAGTGCTAAAAAAGCTCTTAGTGCTGTTAATAATGTGCGAGATTCTCGATTTTGTATTAAGAATAAATCAAAAAACAAATCACATAAAATAGTGCAAGAGACCAGTGCTTTCTGGTGCTCTGTCTTTACAGTCCCATTAGTCCGTTATTACATAATGGAGGCTCCAACAGCTATTGAACGTCCGGCCCAAGCAGTTTTAATACGACCACAAATCAATCCTCTCTATTTCAGCAGCTTCTACCTGAAACTCTCAGCTTCACAGGCAAACTCCTCTGGGAAGAACTGGAGCCTTTTCCTGCAGGTCAGAAGTTAACCACATGGAGAAACTCAACAGATCGAACTTTCACATTTACTCTGCGTTCCATAAAATCACACAAAAGGAAAGAGAGAGATGACTTCTCCATCCCAAGAGCTCACCTGCCTGGTCTGTTTTCTCTGCTCTTTCTGTCATTTTGATGTGTCTTGTATGCATACATGTACACATACAGTGTATGATCTGTACTCTGCGCCTTCGTGCAGACAAATTTCCCATTTGAGAGCACATTTCTTTTTTTATCTTGAAACTGAGCTTAAACAGAGTAAAACATAACCATGAATGTCAGCAAGGCAACCATGTGCTTCAGCAAACCGCAGTGCAAGGACTTCATATGTGTATCATTGTACATAATTTATATGTGGCAAGCTTTTTCTTATTTCATAGGGGAAAAACCCAGACTTTTCCTTTCTGAAACCTTGTTCTTTCTTTACCTAACAAAAGCTCAGCCAGAAGGCACAAGATCAGTGAACATTGATCCCTGGTATATTTACTTTTCACAAAATATTTCCAGTGCCAGAAAAGAACTGAGCCTAATTATGAGGCAGTGAGATACAGAACTATAACATTTTGATGAATGTAAAGCAGCGAGGAAATGGGATGCTTTTGGAGAGAGAGCGCATACATTTTAATAAGCCAGTGTATTTATTCAAACAGTTCTGGAGGGCTCCGGGCAAACAGAGTGGAACTAAGTGTCTTCTGTTAAGTGCTGCTGAAGGCTGCTTAAGGTGCACACGGGAACAAAACTCTCATAATGGGGTGTTACAGTGGGGGCCAGACCAGCACAAACTAATGAGAATCTAATGCAGGTAAAGGTGAAAATTAGTTAATTACATCTGTGTTCAAAGGTAAACTTTTTTAAGTTTTAAAGGGGTGCACAATGGCCTGGAATTAGAGAGGCTGGTATTACATCTTTAGTGCCATAGAGCTTTGTTTTCAGGAACTGAACCAACAAAACTGCTCATGGGATGCTACACTGTGGTTGACTCTTCTGAAGAAATGTACATGAATGGATATGAGTATGTGTAAGAAGGAAGGAACATTTAAAAATACATGTTTCAATTATGTGTGCATGTGGCAAAATGAAGTTATATTGTCCTTTCTTCTCTGTACCCGTGAAATCTGTGTTCAGTTTTGAAAAATGTCATGTTTCACGTTGAAGATTATTATAGTTCAAAAAGCACTATCATCATAGAAGCATTGCAGTTCTCTTAGTTCCTGAAAACATGCATTTGTCAGGATTTTTTAATGAATTAAAACTTCATAAGAGTTGATTGTTTCATGGTTATGATTATGAGAACAATCTCCTCTCAGAGAGCTTGATGAAAAACAGTCCTGCTCTAAACAGTGATCAGAGATTGAGGTTGTTTTTTTTCACTATTTAAAAAGTATGTTGGCATCTTGGACCAAGCCCAAAATGTAGGGCGGACTCTGATGTTTATTCATGCGTGCTCTATAGGGAAGATGAAGCTGAATAAATAAACTTGGCACTTACAAAATCCATCAGTGTGCAAGGAACAAGTTACAGGCTGCAGCATCAAAGTCTGCAGCATCAAAGTCTGCTTCTGGCCACAATTCAGAAACAAATCACTGCTCCTGACAACAACTCCCTCAACCTGAGAGACCCCTGACAAAGCCTAACTTCTGTGTCGCAGCAAAGAAGAAAGAGATGATGAGGCTACGCAATTAACTTTGTTGTCACTCTTCCAAGATAGCGGCATGTCTTTCATAACCATTTGTAATGAATTAAGTCAAGTTCAAGCTTCCATTTCACCACCCTTATGTGGCAGTGTGCAAAGCCAAAACAGAGAAAAATGGCTTTACAAAATGCAAATTATCCCCTCAGTTCTATTTTCTGAAATTTACAACACTTTACAATACGGTACACATAAATGTGAGTGATTACTGAGGAAAGAGTGAGGAACGAATCAGGAACCACCTGATAATTAATTAAACGTTAATGAGGAGTTAATCAAGGACTGTATACTAGATAATGATGAGTTACTAGAGAACAGGAGGGCAAATACTGTATTAATGGATCATTAGGTAATGATTAGTTCATAAATATCTAACTTTATAAGTCATTCTTGATTAACACTCTGAACCAGCCACTCATTTTTTTTTACTAATTACTTAATCATTAGTTACTCTTTTTGTTCACCCCCAAGTAAAGTGATACATCATATGAGTAGTTACTAAGTAGTTCCTCACTACTTCATGATGATGAAGCTGCAAACAAATAACAGAAAGGTAGAGAAGAGACGCCAAATAAAGCCGACAGAATATGTACAGAGTTGATATTTGCTCGTCACTCCCCACAAGCTCAGCATGGCAGAGACTGGGGAGTGATATACTAACTTTTCCCTTAAAACCACATAAGAAACACAGACCAAAGCCAGTTATTCTACAGGCCAGGCTCCAGCCATCATTTGAGTGTTCTCCTGCTACACACCTCAGACCACAAAGACAATATACTGTTTAATGAGATTGAGATTGAGAAAAATCTAATCCACCAACTGCAGCAGCAGGCTAAGACCATTAATTAATTATGCATATTAAAATCACAAAAGTAATATAGAAGTCTGGTAGGACAATCTCTTATGAAATGTGACTATGTAGCGTTATTAAGCAGATGACTTCAGGATGGATGGGCACGAACTTAGTGCAGCTGAGCGTAGAAGCAGCATAAACTATAGGGCATGAGCTCAGCAGTTTAGAAGCAAGTGAAATGAAGAATAGTAAAGCAAGGTGACACGTGAATCGAGTGCCTGTGAGTGGAAATATTTCTCTGCCGCTTGTTTGAATAATAAGTATTTCACCACTACGTAAATCACGAGCATGAAGAAAATATACAGGCCAAACAGCAACCAACAGAAGATGAGCTCAGTCACAACAATGAGCACTCCAACAACAAGAAGCAGATACAACAGAAATGGTCAGCAGATACCGAGATATTCTGACTTTTAGTATCTAGAATGGGTCAAGCTCCAGAAACACTGGATCCTACATTTCACTGGATAGTGTCTTTCATTCAACCCTCCTAAATGCCATCGTCTTTCAAACCCTACATCTTCAGTCTGAAACGCAGGCTTTCCCTTAAAAAAGTCAGGCATTGGAAAACTCCCTCCAGAGCTAAATAAGACATTGTACAACTGTTTTGACAGGCTGAGTTGTGCTGCTCATGACAAGGAAACCGAACTTCATGTGTAAAATCAGCAGAGCACCCCTTTAATTCACAATACCAAAGCAAATACTGCACATAAGTAGCTGGCACCAGCAAAATAACAGAAACTAGTGGTCAACAAACCAATAGATCTGTGGGAGAGCAATAAAACAGCCAGCAAGGTTTGGCAACCTCATATGTTACCGATATTGCTAAACACACATCCACAGACTAATCAGAACAAAGACATTCATGATATGCATGTTATCACAAGCAGTAGATGCTTCTCATAACATGCACATTATGAATGTCATGATGACATAATCCCTCGCATCTCAGTGGTGACTAATCCATTAAAGAGTCAGTCCGTGGCTTCTAATACAACAGTTACCAAGATATTTGCATCATCTGGAAAGTTTTCTTTAAAGCAGAACACCCTTGACAACATTTTAGAGTAAATAAAGTTCACTTAAAGCTTACATGCGGGAATGTCCGTTACATTCAAGCCATTGCCAGACGAGTTCACACATTGCTGATTAAGCCGATCACCGCCAAGTTAATCTCTTTGTATTTCCAGTAAACCGGAGTTTTTAAATCCGGTGTCTGTGGCGACATTCCCACGCTGGCAAACCAGTAGTTTTTACATCAACCAGCAATGATAGGTTTGCCCCAGAGCCATGTAAAGATAGTCAACGGAAGTTCAAAATTGATGGTCACATGATTCACGTAGACTTCAGTTAGTTCTTTCTACATGGCTCTGGTTTGCCAGAGCTGAGGGGAGCAGCCAGTAGGCTACAGCAACTAGGAGTTTGACGGAAAACCTAAGAAGAAGAAGAAAAGTTTCTGATGCTCCAGATAAAAAAGAAACTCGGCGTTTACAGTCAAAAAAAGAAAGCGACCGACGGTGAGGAGAAACACGGATAACCACTGGTGTAGCTTTTCCCCATTGGAGAGGCTAAAATAAGATAAGGGACTGAGGGCAGACAGGATGTCACTTTACTGCTCTTGGACAGGTTGGTCTTTGTAAAATATCTGGAGTAGGCTATAGCTATTATATTTACTCTACCTAAATAATGGATTATTGTCTTGGAACTGTGGAAATTAGGCATACGTCAGTGTTTGTGTAATTACTCTCACTGCCAGAAGGGGGAGACAAAAGTTCCACACTCCAGCTTTAACTTCTTTAATAAAAAATAGCAGCACTGGTGTCTGACAATTCAGAAACCAACTGGCTACAAGTACCTGTTTTATAATTCGACGCAGCACCAGTACGACTTTGAGCTATCATGACATTGTGTGTACAAGGATTCGTACCTTTTCGGAGGAGCAGGAGAAGCTTTCCCTTCTCTAACTCTACGGTGAGGCTGTGCTCGCTCCGTCCCTCGGCGTGAAGCAGTATCCCACAGTTCCTCAGGGTTTTAAATTTCAGAGAGATGCTTTCCATGGTCATCTGCCTCGGCCTGGGACTCAACCTGTAGAGAAGGCTGCTGCGGCCATCGAAGCTCACCACGTCAGAGTCTGAAAAGCAACAAAACCACGCGTTACTCAGATGTATGTTCAAAAGTGTAAACTTAATAGATACTATGCATGGTCACAATACCTCTACTATATGTTATGTTATGTGCCATCAGGTTATATTTTGAAATATGCCAGATTGTTGGTAGAAAGAATGGTTTTATGTACAAAACAGGAAGAGTTTACTGTCCTTTCGGCGCAAATAAAGGTGAACTATTCACAGAAGATATCAAAGACTGTTTTAGAGAGAAGTAGAAATGTGCATAGACAGAGTTGAGTAGGGACTATGGGAAATTTTTTAATTTTGAGAAAGGGCTGCACTAAAGAGATAGAGACTCTTAAAACAGTCATCAGTCATATTTTAGTTGTAAATGAGACACATTTAGATCTGCAGAGCTGTTTTCTCAAAACAAATCTATTTAAATCTCTCTCCTAATCAGTCTCTTTCTACAGGAGTTGGCAGCATGTTGTTCGTAGAGGATTGGGATCCAACAAACTGATTTCATCATAAATCATTTCCCGGCACCTTCAACTGATGATAAACAAACAAACGTTGTGGATATCACTCCAATTAAATGTCGATGAATTTGAATAAATTACAGGTATAATCTCGTACATACAATAAATGAAGTTGGACCGATACATGAAAAGCCTTTTTTTGTGTCTTCACTGATCATCATTAACAATACCGGCCTGTTTTTCTGTTGCATGTAAAAGGATTAATGATGTAATCTGAAGTTTTACAGCAACATAAAACATTAATCCTGTATTTTGATATTGTGGTGGGACTACTCTTATTCCTACATCATGGATTGTCCCTTTAACTTTACTCTGTGAAATGATCCTGTTTTCATGCTGATATAATTCAATAATAACATGTTTTTAACAAACTAAAAGGAGTTAAAAACCTTCATCATCTAATCTACTGAATGTCTTACAAATTGTTTTTCATGGTATTTGTTTGGATTTACATGTAGTTTCTGCTCAGAGCCATGAACCAAATGCAGGTGTTTCCCCTAAATAAGAAGGTCAAGTGAGCGATAAAGCATAAACAAAATGCAGACACTTTACAGAGAAACTAGTATTTTAGCTGGTGTCCAAATATGAGAAGCATGACGAAGCATCTTTCATGTCACTGTAAAAAAAATGACATTGCTTATCATGGTGCTGAGTGCTGCAGTGCTACAAATCTCACGCCTACAGTGTCGCTATCGGAGCATCAAATTAGAAATGTCAGCTGAGATGCATCAATTATTGCATCCAGTGCATTTTGAGCCTTTACTGCTGACAGTGATACTGGAAACAGTACTGTGGTAGAAAAATTACTTTTAAGTAGAAAATGTATGTGTTTCTGCATTGTCATGGTTAACTGACCCTGGCCTTTAACCAACTCTGCCATGCATGTGAGGAAGTTCAGAGCTGGAAAGATTATAAGACCTTGGGGTATCTCAGATTCTTGATATGTTTGATGGAGACTGGACTCAGTTGGACTAGGTAACTATGAAGAGCCATGCATGACCCTCTTTGTGACCTTGTTTTCTTGGATATAACTAGATTGTTTGTTGAGCAAACTCCATGCCACCACTGTTATTTGTTTCCTGGTACCAGTTGCTGTAAATAAATACATTCATTTTTAAGACAGCAGAGACTAATGAGTGTTTTTTTTTATTCACCAAAAAGACTGACTTGAAAGTACCATTTTTATTCATCAAGTACAAACCCAAAATGTAAATTATTCAAAAGTAAAAGCCTGGAAGTTTCTTTCACTTCCTCTTTACCTTTTGGATGAAATGAGGAAGTGTTGCCAGCATCCTCAGAGTCTAATTAAAGCCCATTTCCTCTAGCTGAGAGCAACCACTTAATCAAACTGAACCAACAGACAAGCACACCAACCACACTCTTTCAAAGATAATTCATTCTTGCACCATGGTTACAAGAAACATGTTCTTTTCACAGTCAACAGTCTTTCATGCTTCGAGTTGTTTTAGTCCCTCATGCTTTTTATGTGACAATGTCATTTTATTTTGCTGCCTGGTTTACAAATGTTACTTGTGTCATAACTTGCGTCTTTTATTGAGACAATTTCATCGTTTTACCAGTGCAGTGTGCAGTTCTCATTTTTAATTGTCTTTGTCTACAGAGTTGGACCAGGTTTATTTATTTATTTTTTATCTAACTGCATGAAATGTGGAATGTGGAAATACTGTTTGGGGGCAAAGAAGAACCGATTAACTTTTCACACTGGCTTGACTTCCTACAGACTAATTACTTCTGCCTGTGTTCATGTAACATAATGAAACTTTCTCTGCCAAACAGCAGACATAGGAAGAGGCCTTCTATTACTGTCATGGCCACAGCTGTTTTGTCCTCTCCTGCCTCCTCTGCCCTCACTTCTTCTCTTCTCATGCTGTGTCTGGTTTTTCTGCCCATTCCTCACCTGTCCAGCAGGTGCCAGATGGGCGCCCGCTGTTTGTCACACCTGTGTCTCATTCCAAATCAACCCAGAACTGCTGCCTCCTTCCCATCTGCTCCTCATCTCCAATTATATATATATATATATATATATATATATATATATATAGTGTGTTTTCCTTTATCTTTATATGCACATTTTTATTTTGCACATTAAAACCAGAAATAAAAAATAAAAAATCTAAAAGTTTTTATACTCGGGTGAGATGGAGGCATCTATGCAAAAAAAGCTGATGCAAACAGATTTTTTGAATTAACAATGACATCACGGTATGTTCTTGTATTGTACAAAAAGCACCCATATTTCCAAAAGGAGCGGGTGTGAGCTCATTCAGTAGCATGTTGCATGTCACCCTCCTCTCCTTTGTGTCAGCCATAGCAGCTGATGAAAATGCCAAACGATACAGGTGGATACGAGAAGACAAATTCATTTACTGAAATAAAATATTGTGAATGCCATCTTAGATTATAGAAATGCCATGATGTACAACGGTTACTAGTGCTCGACTAATTTCTCCTGGTGGAGTCTCAACTATTTAACATAAACATAAAACTGTGGAAATTGGCAATGTTGAAAGACAATATTGAAAGACTGAAAAGAAAGTAGACATATGCTCCAGATCAAATTTAACTCCTTCCTAAAATTCCAGGCAATTCAAGACTTCTTTAGATGGTGAATTTTAAAATAAAAAATTAAGACTTCCGGGTTCAGACTGCACGATATCAGCCCGATTATAACCATGCACACCGCTGCGGACGCTATTGTTTGCTCATACTGTTCCCGTAAATTGGTCCCTAGCACCTCCTTCCCAATGACATCACGCAGGTCGTGAAAGATGGCAAGCTATGATTGGTCGGGGATCAACGTGTAGTCTGTCATGTCTCTCGGCCAAGTCAGTTGACATGACTCTAACACAGTGACCAAAAATATTGTGCAGCGTAAACCCAGCATTAAGGATCTAGGTTTTTCTCAAACTCGGTTCAGTCATAGAGCCGTACTTCAAATGTTAATTTCTGTATGAAAATTCTTAACAGTGGCTAGAATTTGAACAGACATAGATAATCTTATGTCCCATGCAATGATGTGAAACAAGAAGGCATTAGTGTTGGTGCAGGTGTCCACTCTACTGTCATCTTTTCAGTTTATGTCTGTAAGTGGAGGATAAAAAAGAAGCCCAAACTGACTGTAAGGACATCCATAGGTCTCCAGTCTAAGTCCAATCCGACCATTGGGATTCCAGTCCAGGGGGATCAGGCGGACGTAGCGAGCGATCACTGGGTGCTGGAGCTTGTGCCCGACCACGCTGTCTGCGTTACTGTTACCTGGAAAAGCCTGGAAAAACACATCAACAGCAGCAAGTTAGCTAGTTTTTTGGCTTTCCATCCATGCATCTGTCCATCTTTGGCTTGTGAGACACCACAAAGATAACAGTGAAATTTCTCCCCCTCTGGGTCTTTATTGTAGTCAAGCTTACTACTAAATAAGTGAACATGCTCTTTCATCTTTTTATTGAAGATGAAGTGCAGTCCCCAAGGCTTCTGTGAGAAGTGATTTGTTAGATTTTCCTCTTAATGAAGGGAATATTGTGGAGATAGGGCCACGTTCCTGGTGAATGGTTTCTCAGTCAGGTAGAAAATTAGATTTGTGAAGCATTAGCTGTAGTTTTATATGTTTTAGATGCTTTGGTAAACACTTAGTCCATGGAGAATAACATTTATTAACCTCTGCGATCCGAGCGCACGCTTTCTGGATTTTTCTTTACCTTTAAGCTTCAAGTTGGACTTGATCTTAAGCCCTTTTATCAACTTTCCTTATAAACAATATACATTGTCTCTACTTTAAGTCTACTTTCATTTCTCTTGTCAGGTAAATCTGCTTCTTTTTACAATGACAAGTAAGTAAGTAAACATTATTTTGTTTGATTGTCTGAATTTTGATTTGTGACTAAATTACCTCTGCTTCTGATTTTGTCATTTCTTCTCTCTTGGCCCCTGGTCATTTCAGTGTTTCACTTAAAAACTTTATTCTGTATACTGGCTCTGATCACTATTTGTTTTTAATTTATATGCTAATACTTTAAAGTCAACCTACAATTACACTGCAGAATATCAGCACTGTTAGAAAGTAAAGGGGCTGCAGGATGGCTTAGTGACTGATGCCCTTCTTCAAATGGAGGACAACTGAACTGTCCTTGAACAAACCACTGAATCCCTAGCCACTAGCTCCAGGCTGCTGGTCTGCAGCTGATCCTGACCTCCCTATGGAGGTGGGCAAGATAAGAGAATTTCTGAACAGGATCAGTAGCAAAGCAGATTGACTGTACCATGTGTCAGTGTGACTGTACAGTTGTTGATTCAACTTGATAGCTTTATAGAACTTGTTTTCTAACTTAACTCAGTTGAAATGTATATTTTCAAAACTCAAAAGATGACTTTAAAATGATTATTCAGTCTGTAAGTTAACTCACATTTTTAAGGCGGCAGGGGAACTTACATTTTTAAGTTGAACCAGCTTCAAATGACAGCGCCGTTTCACTAAAATGTTTTCAGGGCCTTTAACATTTGCACCTTATTTCCATGAGTAAAAATAGGGAATTAAACAAATTAAAAACATACGTCAGTAAGGTTCACACAACTAAATCAATAAAAAGGTAAATATATCAGACATCCATTACCTAAACTTTCACACCTTCACTTTCACCTACTGCAAGTTTCTAGCTTTTCTCACTTTCACATAGAGCCCAGGTTTGCATTTCAGTATGATGCTCATTAACAGAATCTGCATCTTCACCTGTCCTATAGGGAAATCTATGAAGCACCTCCACTCCCTTTACCTCCATTAACACTTAAGGATGCTATATTCCCTGATTAGGAGAGTATATATATTCCCAACACCATCTGCTTGATGTGAAGAGCGAAAGAGCAGAGAAGATGAGAAAGGAGGAGAAAATTAGAGAACGATAGTGCATCACTCAGCCTCACAAACGCTGGCCTCTAAGCTTAAAAGAAAGAGAGGTCCTGGAGGAATTGTGACTGATGAAGCAGCTCAGCAGTCGACTCTGTTCCCCGGAAGCCATAATAAACTAGGCTGACTAATATGTGGGGCTTTAGAAGGACTTTTGAGACACGCTGTGGATTTATCCTGATTTATGCTGAGTGTGAAATCAACAAGCTTTTAAGCCGTGAGAAGCCCTTTACTGTTCTCTCTTTCTGAAGGAGTCTTAGCCTGACATTAGTTTTACCCTCGCTGTGAGAGTCTTACCTCTCATCAACTTTAAATTGAAGCTGTTCGCCACAGCATCACTGTAATAGGGAAAATTTTCTGTCTATACTAGGAGCTTCAAGGTAATGCTTGACTGCCTCTGCCTACTATCTAATGTGGTTAACACAGCGAGTGAGAGAGGCCCTAGGTGAAAAAAATACAATTTTAAAAGGAACTGTATGAGTAAATTACATGCTAATTCCTTTGGATTTGGTAAATTTGAATAAATAGGAGGTTTTTCCTTGAGATACAGCTTGAATGTTTGGCCTAGCATTCTGCACAGCAGCAGAGCTCATCTGGAAAGCTAAGTGAAAGCTGATTTTTCAATTAACTGTGCTGATCTAGTGCAGTGCTGTGCCCACGATCTTTTTATAGTTCAATGGGGTTTAGTTAGCCAATCTGATAAACCTAACTCATCATTAATAAACACTAATGATGGCTGGTTATGAACAGCAGACTCTTGGAAAGGTGACCAGCGCTGGTATGTATCGTTTTCATGTTTGTTCTCTACAAAAGGTGTTGAGCTCGCTGCAGGATGATGCTTCAGGCCTCCTTTACTGTTTGCTAGTTCTTTGCAGTCCTTTACAACTTGCTACACTCTCTAATAACACTGCTCAGTACTGTTTATTTAACAGTATCGTTTCAAATACTCTTCCTTTTGGTTGGTGTGTTGCAGTATACATTTTTGCCATTTTGTGACAGTTTTAAGTAGACCTACTTCAGACAATAAAACCACTCACAAATAGCCTAAATTTTAATCTAAAGTAAGTTTATAATGTCAGCAGTTACAGTATCGGGAAAAGTACAGTTAATACTAACCAATACACTGTTTTTGCTGTTTGGCATTGGTATTGTTCTGCCTGCTGTTCAAATTGGACTAACAATATAAGTGTGCCAATGTTGGCCTTTTGATTTAAAATTGTCAGTAAAACCACCAAGATGAAATACATGCCGTTTCAAAGGCTTTTTCACTGTAAGTATTTTTTGTTTTTGGCGTGAAAATGGCCAAATGTAACAAACACATTGGTCAATGCATTGGCTGAGGATATTGAACATCAGCAAGTAACATCAATTAGCAGCAAATTACCTGCAACATTTATTCGTGTCTACCTTTAAAGGAACATTATTGTTGTAACTAGCATTTTTTTTGCATGTTCACGTGTCACAGCAGGAAAAACAGGTCTAAACAATAAAATCAATGATGTCTGAATTCCATTTACCTGCTTCAGTTTTCAGTTTGTTTCGATTTGTTAATGTTATTAGTAACACCTGTGCTTTTCCTACTGTGACATGTCAAAAGGTCTGCAATGAAAAAGGCCTATTGTCTCTCCTGGTTCTGTTTTGACTATATAAACTCACTTTCCTCCTAACACTGAGAAGTCACTTCTACTACTGTTTATTACGTTTGTATAGTTTTACTACAATGCACTTACCCCTATACTGTCTTCCTGACGATACTGTTTCCAGTTGTGTCCCGTGTCGCTGAACATCAGCAGGTATGCTGTCAGCCAATCAGAGCTGCCGTAGCGGCCTTGCGTAGCAACAGCAGTGATTTGTGTCCGCCCTCCCAGGTCGACCTCCAACCACTGATATCTGTCTGAACTCAGAGGAGACCAACCTCCAGCTCCTGGACAGAGAGAGAGGATGCAGAGAGAAATACCTTTGGATCATCCAAAAAATGAAGCATTGACTTTTATTTCTCAACATAAAAATCATATTTGGGTGATTAAAAAAAACAAAACAGAATGAACAAACACTGAAAATAGCATTAATTGTAGGACACTTTTCCCAAGAAAGTTAGTTAAGAGTGCTGGCAAATCAAAGGGTAATAAATTGAAATTAATGAAATCCATCAAAACATATCAACAAAGACTCAGCTATGTGATCTACCCCGCTGAATCCTTTAAATACTATCACTGCATTAACAAGAACAAAAATGTTTTCAGACAAATGCAAATTCATAGAGTTTTCAGTTGCTTTTTAAAAGAAGGCAAATCTCAACTTATTATGACAGACACAAACTTTTTCATTGTTTAAAAGCGCTGAGCGCAAATGCTTTATCAACTTACTTCTTTGATGTTTAATTTGGAGCAGTCAAAAGAGTTTAATCTGTAGCTTAAGGACTGTTCTGTGCATAATACAAGCTGCAGCTGAGGCATTTATGGTCAACACCGCAAGCCTTATACAATATTAAAGTGGCCAGTTTATAGCAGACCTTCATATAATCTGAGTACCAGGGCAGAGGGCCATAAGATGAAGACACATTAAATAATTAAAATGCCAAAAGGTGTGTGTGTGTGTGTGTGTGTGTGTTTGTCTGCAGTGAAGTGAAAGTGCTGAGTTTAAATCAAAGTGACATTTTGCTGCGACAACATCATATGGACAGATTTTATTATACGCATGTATACATTTGTACTTCTACTTTTGTGAGGATGTTTGTCCTCAGGTAGATCAGCATCTTTGTCTCTCTTCATTAATTCCTTTACCTGGTCTCTTTTACCGTTGGCTGTCCCTAACTTCAACCACGACTTGTGGACCACTAGTAACACTGTGGAGGAATGTTTTCACGCCTGAGTAGCCACTTTGTTTGTGTCATGCTCAAGGACACACATGCATGCAGACAAACAAACTTGGTTTCACACTATTTTGCTGATCGACAGTTGGTGACACCAATACTACAAACTTAGCAAAGCGTCACTAAAGGTAGTTAAGGAGAAGACTTCTAGCAAGTAAACAGGGATGTAAACAACATAGGATCTGAAATATTTTTTAAATATTTTATGAGAGAGGAAATGCACCCAACACTTTTGTTAGACCTTTAGGATACAAGCAAGTTATTTTGGTGAAGAACACTGAATATAAACATTACTTTTGCTCATTTACAAGAAATCTCCACAGGGCACCTTTAACAATCTCCTCTTTGAAGATTCAACAAGCCCTGCAGCATCTATTGAGCATCTTATCCCATTGACCAACGGTTTACCCATCATTAGCCTTCCCCCCTTTGTTAACCATTTCTACTTGAATGCTTAACCCCAACCATCTCATCCCGGGAGCATCTCTGGATCTTATCCCCACGACCACCATTTGCCATTATTCTCCCTTTTCCACAGGGTTCGAACTGGAGGAGGGAGTCTTGGGCAAAGCAGGTGTATTGAAACAATAAACTGACCCTAAAACCAAGTCCTAACTCTCAAACAGTCTTGTGAAGATGTAAGTACTGGACAAAATGTCTTCACTTTCCAGAAATGGTCCTCACAAACATAGACGCACCATTCCACAAGTCCACCTTAAAACACTTCTGTCTTGTCATAATACCAATAAGTCATAACAGGCCATAATTCACACTGATTTTAGAGAAGCTGAGATGTGTTTGAACAAAACTTTCCCCCTTATTTTAAAAAAGATGGCTGCTCACTTGTGGGTGACTTTGAAGACAAATCTCTAATTAATAATGACAACCACAGGCCGTATCAGTGTAATCCTTTTTCTCACTACAATTCCTTTTGTAGTGACAGCCACAGATTGTCGAAATATATTGATGTCTGTAACAAAGTTCTTTTAGAAGTCTTGAGTCTGGGCTCTCTGCCAGTTGAGCCACTTGGTATCAGTAGAGTTAGAGGCTGAGCAAGAGCCTTCAGTCAAAATTAAAGGAAAATCGCTTGGACGCCTTTGAATCTTCCCATATGAGCAAGAAGTTAAAAATTTCCTCCAAGAAGCACATTAGAGGAATCAGACTCCAATTTCATGTTTCAAAAACTCGATCAACTGTGCATTTGCAGAGATGTCTGGGCTTTTTGTACTTACTTTCACACAGCCAAACGTTTTTGGAGCCAGCATCTCATAGTCATTAGAGGAGTCACTTTCCCTCCCGAGGCAGATATTGTAGCTTTGATTCCCAACTTGAATTTCTCACCACAACACTGCCAGGGATTAGTGTTTTGAACCCAATGTTAAGGCTGTACCCAAGTATCTGTCTGCCCAGAATGAAATGTGATGAAATGCCCTCAGCAAATGTTGAACAGATAGAAGCTGGTAGTTGAGATGTCTTGGATATCATATCTGGATATTTACTGTTGCAGGAGAGGCAAAACAAAGCCATACTGTAACACAGTGCTGGTCAAGCTGACGGCTTCAAGATGAGCAACAGATAACTAACAACGAGTCCCTTTGGCCTTCAATAATGCACTGTTATTCTGAGTCAGGATGGATGACAAATGACTGTCAGAGCAAGACAAATGGACAAATAGAGTAATTTTGCTTACAGATGATATTTGATTGATCAAGTATTTATTCACAGACAATAAGAACAGCATTCACAAGAGTAAACATGACAGTACTACTCATTACTTTGGTACAAGAAAGGATTAGGCTTTGTTTCAGTGCTCTATGTGCTGTCTCATCTAATTTACAGTATGTCCTCCTGAAAAGCCTGTAGCCTAATTTGCACAGAATTGCTAGATTTTATATTTTGAATGATGTTTGGCCATTTATGAAATAACAGCCGGCAGTGCTGGAGCAGAAGCAGCACTTTAAATCAATGGCATTTCATTTTATTTAAAGGCACTATGATCACAATTTATACGTGATTGCAAATTATTCTGATGGCAGTGGGGTTTTGTTACCTTGACCTCATTTTTAATGTCCAAGGGGCGCAATTAAGATAGACCAACCAACCAATCACAGCAACGAAACGTGTGACGCAGCGCAGCGAATTCTGTTGAAAGTACAGCAAACACATCTTTCTTATTAACATCTGATTGAGTGCAGTTGTTTGTTCTTTTAGAGAAAATAAACTGGTTAGTTCATTTAATAGTGACGCGATAGCGGATTCAGAATGTTCCACGTCAGCGGCAGTCATCTTGGTTGTTTACGAAAATGCCTCAACGGCGCTCCTCTGTAGCCTACAGTCATCGAATAAAACACGCCCCATCTGCCGGAGCAAATAAAACACGAGCTTGCAGATTTGTCTCGTTCCTAGGCAAGGTTTTTGTGGGAAAAAAAATTGGCAGTCCTGGTGCATTCACTCTCAGTGTCCCAGGGCGAGATCCGCGCCACAGTTTCCTCCACATACTTTCACTAGCAGGCGCAAAAATCAGAAACTTTAAAATCCTACACATAGGGGCTTTAATTTATGATTCAAATAATTTACTCAAGTCATGTTGTAAAAATAGCAGATCAACTGTTTCAATAAAGCTTTCATAATGGGAAAAACATGCACCTTGTATCTTATAAACGTTTAATGAGTAATCAATGATTGATCAAGGAGGTGCCTGACAACCAGTTAAGGAATTTGAGTAAAATTTGCATCCTTAACAATGCTCTCTCATGTGTAAATGCACAAGTTAATAGTGCAACAAGACCACTGCAGAGTGTTTGGAGGAAGCAGAAATAACTCTCTTAAACAGAGATGTGCGTTGCCTCCAAGAGTCCCCGCTCATTTTGCTGGGAAATTAACTCTAAATGAGGCGGCTCCTCAGAGAATGACTATAGAGGATGAAAAGCGTTAGCAGTAGCTGGAGGAGCCGAAAACAACCAGGGGTTTTTAATTTATCCAGTGATTTCCACAGAGAACAGCTGGGATTCTGGAATTAAAGCAGTTTTTATTTTTACATCAATCCATTATAATATATTGTGGATTCCTTCTGAGGTGTGTGAATTAAATTTATTGATCAATCTAATTCAGTTCTAAACTCTTTTTCAATTCAATTCCTCGAGCTGGGAATTAAAAAGGCATAGTGACCTGCAAGGTGTTGTTGTTAGTAAGAAATCATTGACAAGGAATTACAAGAGCTAATGAGCTAAACCCCCCACCAATATGAAACAGAAGAGACTGCAAGATTTTGTATCAGGGAACACTCAAAGCTCATCACATCTCAGATATTTCTTATATTATCTATATATGCAATTTTAATATCTACAGCACACTGTGCGTGCAAACCAGATGCATCTTTAAGAGACTGTGCACCAGTACTTAAGTACAATTTTGAGGTTCTTGTACTTTACTTGAGTAATTCCACTATGCTACTTTATACATTACATACATTTTGGAGGCAAATATTGTACTTTTCACTCCACTACATTTATCTGACAACATTAGTTACTAGTTACTTTTCTGATTCAAATGATTAATACAAAATATTATCAACAAATAAATTATTATGTATTATTATAGATTAAGTGACCTAGCAGTATATAAATAGTTACAATTACATATTAATTGTATATATAGTTACAATCCAATGATAAAATAAATGATTCTGAAATAGGCCATTCTGCTAAGTACTTGTGTACACAATGGCATGTATATGCATCAATCAATAATACTTTTCTAATTAGCTGGTTAATGTTGAAATGATGCAGAGTATTAAATGTGAGTTTTCATTTAGCAGCTTTTTTTTGTTTGTTTGTTTGTTTGTGTGCCAGATATTAAATGTACAAAAACTAGAACACGTCTTCATTGTCCTTCCTTTCGGCTTCAGTCTTGTTTCATTACTTCTTCTCTTTGCTTCTCTCTTTTTCTCCTGTGCAGATAAATAACTTATGTTTTGCTATTCAGATGCATCTGATCATCCTTTAGAAGCATCTGATCCTCCTTAACGCAGATCAAACTCAAATCGGTAAACAGACAGAGCAGGTTGACTGACGTGAAAGGAACACAGCAGGCGTGTTTGCTCACAGCTTTTGCCATCAAACACACCAAGGAAACAGCAACCTGCAGGCTGTGCTTCCTGCAGTCTCCCAGGTGGTAAAAATCATTCAGATCCTCTGTTGTGTGAAGACAAAGCACAGAGCTTCCATATGATTCTTGTCTCAGATGTGAGTGTAAAACTGTAAACTCTTCCTGCCACAACGCGCCAAAAACAGAGGTGTGTTTGTTCAACTTTCTCGTTGATTCTTCTGGTGACAAGCCAACCTTTTGCGAAGTGTGTGATGCACTTAACTAAAACACCTGCAACATATGTACTTAAAAGCAGAGCAGAAAGGAGGCAATAACCACTGTACTCTCTTTATCTGTCTATCCGTTTGTCCATCATTCACCCTGAGGTGTCTGTCAGTTTGTGTGAATCCAACCGAGACTTGCCTTTGATGTTGTGTGCTGTGTGTCCTGCAGGGAAGTGAATCATGAGGTGAGCAGTGCTGCTGCAGCACAACAGAACAGAAACAAAGGAGAGCTTCCTTTTACAGTTTATTTTATTTGCACAAGCGGCTAAAACACTCGGGGTTAAAATAAGTAAATAAATAAAAGAGCGAGTGGAAAAGAAGACAAGAATGCAAGGATAAGTTATTGATGTTAAACTGCTAAATTTTATATGTGAATACTGTTGAGTACAGCTGAGGGAGAGATGGAGTCATTGAGAGAACACATGGTGGCCAAGCTGACATGACAAAGGCCAGAGGGAACGCCTGTTTCTTATGAACAGTAACATCCAGTCCCTTGATGATCAGTCAGATATTATGATGTCATGTTAATCCTTAATTTATCTTAATCTAGAAAACCTTAAATTCAGTATATTCTCTTTAAACACAGTATGCGATGGCAGCATCGTGGGTTTAGAAACAGAAAAATCTGGTTGAAGAGCAGCTATCACTGTGGTGTGTTTGGGCACAACTCCAAACTGCCCTAGTGAAGTATCTACAGTGGAAGGCCACAGTATGCATCTATATTCTATATTCGAGTGCATGTCTAAAGCCTGGTTGCTGGAAACGACAGTCTGCAGTGTTATACTGTATCAGGAGCTGGTGAGAGTGGTGAGTGTGTGTGGGCTGCAGTTCAATCTGATTGAACTTTGACACGCGAAATCACAAGGCTCACCAGTGTCCTGGCAGTTTGAGAGACCTCTCATTCATGAAATATTGTTTGTTTATATTCTTGTTTTATAACTGCAAAATAATAAAACCAGCAGAGAAGAGGAGATGCTGCTTGGCTGCAGTTTGTGCAAGGACAGTGACAGAAGTTAATGACAGTAAAATATTTGATAAGAAGCTGTATAATTAACACCCTGTGGAGTGCCGTTGTTAGCCCGCTAGCCATGCTAGCTACTACAGTTTATGTTTACAACCCTGCTCTCGCTATTTCCTGCCCCCTCCAGCTTTTTGATACACCACGCGAGTAAATTTCACCTGGTGGACTTGGACTTTGAGACCAAACAAACCGTTCAACATTTCTTAGCCGAACAGTAGGCTATGGGGAAAGTCCCCTACCGTAGTGAATTTGCTGCTTTGTGTTGTACAATACCACATATATACACATTAGAGATATCAGCCACGACGATGGTTTGCAATAGTTACTCACCTTCTCTCCGGTTGAGCTTAGCAAAGCCTGGCCCATGGCTGCCAGACAACTGTGAGGAGCTTCTGAAGGATGATGGCAGTAGATTGGATACCAGCGGACTGTGACAAACCTCTGTAAATCACAGAACAGAAGGAACAGATGATGAAACAAGTTACCGTGGACCGTTGTGGTTCTTCCCTGCACCCTCAGTGGTCTCACAATGAGAATGCCCTCTTTAGTTTCAGTGCTAAAAATGTGAATGTCTAAGATTTATGGAGCCTAATCCTCAATTATTAGTACTTATATCAGCCTTGCGTAAACAGCTTTTTAACTATAATGAGACCCTGTTCAATAAAAAATGCATTGTGTCCTAACTGCCTGACGGAGCAGACACATTAGACAAACTGGCCACTCATACTATATACGCTCTGACGTTTATAGACTTTATAACACTGATTCTGCGTGTAACACAACACACAATCACCTTGTTTTTAACTGGCTTACAGACACAGCTGCATACATGGAAACATAACCTTTCCTCCTGGCACCTGACTGTACACGAACACACAACACATTCGGTTTTTTGGTCAGCTCAAACTTGTAGTCTACACAGAAATATATACATTTATGAGCATTCTCTTTTGATTGAATTAATTAAATTAGTTAGATTTTTCTTGTAATGCACCACACTGCAAACTTAAGTGACCCAGTGGAGCCTGAATCCCCCCTCTGTTAATGGATGTTTCCTCTATCGCTGAGAGTCAAACATCTCCGAGAGCTGAGATATCTCTTGGTGAGATTATATTAATGAAGGATCTTGAGCTGTCTTTACTTTGTTTAGTCGAGATTTAATCAGACTTGGCCTCGCTGCTTTGATATTGGATTTCTGCCCGTTATGGGAACTTAGACAGAAAGTTTGACTTTGGTCTCTCTTTCATGGGACTTTGTGTTTATCGGGCTTTTGTTCATTGTTGTGTGCTGTTTGCACGATGCTACATAATCGGTTAGTGCTACAGTAACTAAGCCATGCAAGCTAACGTTAAGATGGTTGTGAGTTATTGAGTCTATGAAAACAATTGACTCTGCACACCTATTTTTTTTTTCTCTGAAAAATTATAAGTGTAATAACGTGATGCATTTTCCATCTAAAGTCATCAGTCTGCACCTCTATCAGATGTTGTCAAGTCACACACTGAAACTCTAGACACATGTCAACTGATCATCAAAGTATTGATTACAGTCTTCATTTAGCCATAAACACACAGTAACAGTGTGAGCTGTCTTACCTTAAAACAGGCATTTCTTCCTGCAGTTTTTGTGCAAAACCACCCACTGCCCTGTCAAAATCTAAGTCTCTGACCAGGACGCTGGAGCTAATAGCTAATTCTGCCCTCTGAGCTAACTCTGAGGTTTCCTTCCTTCTTCACCCAATACTTTTGTGATTTATGCAGCTTGAGGCACAAAACAACTCCACATGTTTGTCTCTTCATAAACTCTCTTGTCTCACTGATGTCTCAAATTGCTTGAAACCCCCCCCCCCAAAGATTTTTCTCTGACTTTAGGTATTTTTGAGCACACCTAAAATAGCTGTTTTTCACAGTCTGCCAGTTTTAGCACACTTTAACACACTGTAGTAGTGAGGCACACAGAGGACTGAGTGTTATGGCTGCTAAAGGAGTGTTAGCTCGACAGCCCTTGGCCTAAACAGAGATATTGTGAATCATTAGTCTTTCTCACCTTGTCAGCTCTCACATTCAAAGCTCTGAGAGTTTGAGAGCACTATAAACTGAAAACCTCTCAGGACTCTCAGTGCCCTGCACCTCCATGACACGTGTTTAATCATTATTTATCCAGCAGAGTGAGCTTCACCAGTATGCTCTCATGCATCCTCTCATCCACCTATCTCTGCATCTATAGCAGCCATTTGAACGTGTCGATGAAATAGAACAGTATCCACAACATTCATGATTAAATCAAGCTGATGAGCATCTGTCTCCACTTCAGTAAACAACGGCAATCAGGAGATATACAGGTTCAGAGCTCTTTAAGGGTCCTGAACACTCATTGTTCAGTGCTGCTCAGTGTGCATCTCTCACAGTGATGTTATATTAAGCCGTGCATCTCTGAGCGCAGGAATCAAACCAAGGCCTGCTTGTGCCTACAAACATGAAGCATAATCCTCAAACAAAAAAATCACAGTGATCTTTTTGCAAACCTGAACAACCTCAATCCACAGTTTGACCAAGAGTATGCTGCTCTTCCTTTCCAATTAAATTTGTACATTTGTTCTAAAAATGTGAATAACAGACTTATTCTTAACCTGCTTCAACTTTTAAATCTGAAGTGATGTACAGTATTCAGTAATGGAATGAATGCCCTCTTCCCTGCCACTGATGCAGTCATTAAAGTTTAAATGTAATATAAGCATAAAATGAGACAGAGAGCTAGGGAGCAGCATAAATAGTGCATGCAATGTACATTTACATTACATTTTAGGTTTTTAGATGTTATTTTTATCCAGTGACAATCTGAGAGCCTGAAAGCCCTCCTCCTTTGCTTAGAGGCAGATACAGGAGAATTTCCAAATATTGCCGTCATCTATTGTAGAAATAATAGTAATAATAATACAAGGATCTTGGGATCTTTAATTAAGATCATGAAAGCTGTGTAAACACTGCCATGGTTGGAAAAACAATAACTGATATAATTAAGCAGTGAACGTTTCCTCCCACTCCTCAAGACCTTTGTGGTGTAATGTGTTGAAAATAGAAGGGACGCAGCGTAGCGACTTGTTTAGCCTGAGATGCGAGTACTGATTATTTAATTTGGAATTAATGAAGAGAATAA
This sequence comes from Macquaria australasica, assembly GCA_005408345.1. Taxonomy (NCBI): domain Eukaryota; kingdom Metazoa; phylum Chordata; class Actinopteri; order Centrarchiformes; family Percichthyidae; genus Macquaria; species Macquaria australasica. The sequence goes on along the minus strand of SEMN01000984.1, from coordinate 49,131 downwards.
TGAAAACTTGTTAGTCAGAGGGAAGTTTTTGGCACTGAGGATTTTTAAGACATTAGTTGGCTGACAATGATGTGGGCACTAATTTGACTTGGTGTGATCGGTGGAGCCATATTTCACCCGACTGGTCTGCGTTTGCTGCTCTGACCTGTCTGCCTTCCTCCCAGCACGCCCCTCTGGCTGGAGAAAGGAGCCTGTCCGTCAAGCAGCTACTGAGCTGTGAGGATCAGCACATCCACGGGCCTGGATGCTGAAAAATGTTTCCAGCCCTTCATCTGCCAGTCATAAACACACCTGGCACGCTGGTGTTTTTTGTGACTCTAGCCTTCTGAAGCTTATCCAGTCAGAAAATGTCAGTCAGTAGCTCAATATACTGTTTGTGTAAAATACAGTACATACATAAGCTGTTCTTGGAAGAACTGTATATTAAGCTATATTAAAAAAAAAAAAAAAAAGAATTATTATGGAACATGAAGGGTGTGAACAAAATGACATGAACACTTGTACAATGCAAGCTAATTCAGCGCAGAAGCACCACAATAACGACTTTTGTGAAGCTTGTTGAATTGGGTCACTTGATGTTATTCACTTTTTAAACTGAATATTGTGTTAGATTGCATTATATAATAATTACTGTTATAATGTACAACACCCTACTGACACAATAACAGTTACAGGGCAGTACGGAGAGGCTAAAGAGGAGCTACTTCCCTCAGGCCATCCGAATCCTGAACGAGGACATTTCCAGGGATCCTGATAGACTTCGCCTCTGATGTTTCTGACAATTAACCTCCACCCTTCCCCTGCATCCCTCCAATATTTTGCACCTAATATGCCATTTAATATTTCAATTTCATATTTTTTGCACATATTATCCTATCATTTTTTGTATATATTTTCTTGTTTTATATATTTTATCATGTCAAGCACAGTACTGGACATTTCACTGCACAATGTAGAGATATGTTGTGTATGTGACAAATACAGACTTGAAACTTAAAACAGTATTTGTTGCAGGGGTATTAATTTGAATTGCATTATATTGTGCAGACGTCTGTGTTCTTATGGGAACAACCTGCTCATTCTGCAAACACAAAGTAACATTTTTTGGATGCTCCTTACTTGCAAAAAGTTAAAAAAAATAAACGGTTGATTCAAAACTGCATTATTTAACAGAAGTGCATCAGGAACATTAGACAAATATACAAACTTCCATAATCAGACATGCATATTTTAGATATTTTGTGTTCCAAAGAGACAAAAAAATATATTGCAAAAGTTAACACTCAGAGACCAGAGAAACCAAAGAGCAAGAGCAAAAAAAACATACAAGCTCAAGTTCCCTATTATGTCCCTCTCAATACGTGCTATCAGATTAAAAATCCACTGGGCTTCTGCTCTTGAGAAGAGACTGTTTGTAGTCTCCTTCCTCTGTGGGGGGTCCAGACCCTCTGTATGGTGGAGAATTTTAACGCTGTAAAAGTGTCTGTGCTCCTTGCAGGAAATTGTAAGCAACAGCGGAGTTAGAAGTCTTCCCTGTAGGTGCTGCTCTTGTGTTCACTGATGCATGTCTTAAGTGTACACACTGCCTCACCCACGTATAATTTAGGACAAGGGCACAAGTAGCACCTTGGGAAGCACAAGGGATTTCTGTTCAACCACCCTTACTAGTTTATAGAATCACTGAGTTTGTGGCAGCATGATCTCTTCATCAAAATTTCACATCTTCTCCTCTTTTGAAGCAGCACTGAAATTTAAACTTTTTGCAGGCACGAAGCTTCCATCCATTTAGATTACACTTGTAGCCACTTCAAAATCAAATTTTCTTGCTGTTTACATAGCAATAGCATATACTTTACAGATTATTCTACTCTTTTGATTAACAAAAGAGCGGTACTCTGCTACAAATCCTTTTTACTCTGAATTCGCCAGGTTTAACTTTCATCCCATCTACACAGACAGTAAACTGAAAGCCCCGCAGCTGCAGTGTTGGAAAGGTTGGCTCCTGAAGAGAAAAATACAGACTTTAATCGCCGACATGGCAGGAAATATACTACTGACATTGTGCCCCTTGAACCATGCATTTCAAAGCTTAGTGCATTGGTGAAAGAGCTTGTCGTTGGTCCCTGTTCAATATTCTTCATTTAAAAAACATTAAACTCATTAAAACACTGAATCCAATGCATTATTTGTTAGAAAAATTTTCAAAATAGCTGGTAGCTACTAGTTAATGAGATGAACATGATGAAGAACATCATTTTTTATCACAGCAGGTGACTTATTCTCATTTGATATGCATTTTACTTTTTGTCATTTGGGCAAAGACATAAAAAAAAAGTCTCCAGGCTCTTCCATTTAGCCAGATCACAGGAAAAAAAAACAGGCACATGAAGACAAAAACATTTTAAAAACACTGCATTGCACCAACAGGAGAACTTACACTACAGTCAAGTGAAAACAACAGTGCGGTGAGGACTGCACCTCTTTACACATTCTGTTGAGGCCAGCTGGGCTCTGTACCATCCAGGTTTTGTACAACACAAGCCACATGCACTCAGTTAGCCTTCACCGGCACTGCAGTAGTCTAAATTATACATAAACATCAAAGACAGACTCTCTCTCTCTGTGTGTGTGTGTGTGTGTGTGTGTGTGTGGAGCAGGTCAGTGACACGTGACCGCCTCATTTCACTGCCAATACCGGTGCTGCAATCATACTTCATTACGGCTTCGTGTTACAGCCTCTGTCCCGTGGAAATGTTCAAACATAATCACCTGTTGAACATTTCTGCACTGATAATCAACACCTCCTTCTTCTGTGTTGCTCTATTGATTCCCGAGGCGGTAATTCACAGGTAGATCAGTGCGCAGACTAAGCTACTGATCAGCACTTCTGGAGTTGGCAGGCATTCAGTGTCACACACAACCGCATTTCGGACGAGACCTGCTGACATGGGGGACTGAACCCAGACTTCCTGATTGAACGACAGACTCCTAAACTTCACCCTGCTGCCTCTGATTTACACCCAGAGTTTGTCTCCCGCACCAACATGGGAACATGTTCTTAAAAATTAAAATCTGCTTCACCGATATCCAGCCTTAAATGAAATACTGTACAACTGGTAAGTGGATGTTTGCAATGAACGTATGTAAATTAACATTGGATGTTTTTCTTCAGCATGTAAAAAATAAACCAATGACTGCGTAGTTTATAATGATATTTATTAGAAATCATGACACTACTCTGAGAAACAACCTAATATCCTAATTACTGTATAATCTATTATGCAAGATTCTGGCTGCAGTTTGTGTTAGAGCTTGTTTGAGCTCAGCATAACATTATTATTATAAATATGCAAAGCTTTTCTTCTGCATATTTAACATGTCCCTATGTGGAGCAGAGGGAAATTTACATGGATGCAGTGACACTTTTCCTGAAATAGTTATGAAGTACACTTCAGTTTTTGGAGAAGTATTTACATTTAACTTGAACTACATTAGGTCTCACTCTTCTACTTAACCCAGAAGATAAGATTGTGTATCCACATAGACTGTGTATGGTTCATTATCATTGTTTTCATGGTTTTTCTGATATGCACGATGTAAAGAATTAATATATTTTTCTGTGTTGCAGCCTTTGATGCTTAATCATCTCAGTGAGTGCATGTGGAGCCATGGCTGTCAGTTCTTTGACAGGTTTTATGATCATTAAACAATTCTCTGGTGTTTTCTTCTTAGTATGCATGATACAGAGAAGGACAAACAAAAAACAACTGAAATAAGTCGACACAATTGATGTAACAAAAACCACCATTATTATGAGTCTATTGGGGCCACAGCAGGTAAGAGTTTTCTCAACTGTGACCTGTAGATTTGTCATTGAATCCCTGCCAGCTGCAGGACTTCTGTTCTGTAACCGACCCTGACCTGAAGTACCATAAAAACGAGGTGAAGAGGGAGAAAGTTTCCGAAACGCTCTCCTACTGCAGGTGTGCTCTCCTCATTCTGTGCTATCTCTTCCGTCTCATTACCTGAGTCATTAAATTGCTCATCAGATACCGTATCTCTGTTGCATCTTAAAGTTTTGGCTTCGACTCAGCTTTGTCCTGCGGTGTTCAATGTCAGCTATAGTCTTTAATACCAATGACATTTCGCCTGCTCTCACATTTACCAAGACACTGCATCTGATCTAATTATCCCTTGTGGCAGCCTGGAGTGTAAGAGGGAACAGATGGCCATTTACAGTCTACAGGAATATGGAGACAGCTCCAGTACGTAGATGTTTTGTTAACTGATGCCCAGGTCTCCTCCACAAGCCTCAGAAGTAGATTCTGGTTACTACAGAATAATAGATTAGCTGTCTGCTGAACTCTGAATGTTGCTCTGTTGCTCTAAAACATTTAGAGGCAGCCCTCAACTGTCACTGGCATCCATTAGAGCTTCATAAAGTTAATTAAAAAACCCCAACCAGATTTACAGCACAGTGGTATCTTGCTGGAAAAATATGAACAACACTGACCACAGGGGAATCAAAAGTAGTAAACAGTAGTAGTATATATTGAACAGATTTTATAGGGGTTCAGGGGAGGTAGAAAGGTGATTCAATTATCTTTCTACCTGGTTGCTGGTTCAATTCCTGGCAGCAACTTGGACGTACAGCTACCCAACATCTCTGCTACATGTTGTTGAGCAAGGCAATTAAACCTCAGTGTCTCTCACTGACAATGATGTCTTCTTAATCATTATTTTCATGATCTTTTTCTTCCTCTTCTTCTTTTGCTGCTGCCTGTTCTTCTTCCTCTTCTTCCTCTTTTGCTACCATCTGTTCTTCTTCCGCCTGTTTTTTTCTTCTTCCTCTTCTTCTGCCTGTTCTTCTTCTTCAACAACATCTTCATCTACCCATTCTTCTTCTTCTTCACTTCTTCTTTATTATCTTCTTTATCATCATCATTTTGTTTATCATCATCATCTCCATCTTCTTTACAATCATCATATTTATTTTTATTTTTTCTTCATGATCATAATGTCATCATCAACCGAAGGGTTGCTGGTCACCATCATCATTAAAATCCTCTTTTTTTTTCTCTTTTTTTCTTTGTCATTATCATCTTCATTCTCAGTCATTATCATGTTAATCTCTATTTGCATAGTTTCTTTCTACTTTATCATCATCATCATCATCATCTTCCTCCTTGTTCTTCCTTTTTTTTCATTATCATATTATACATATGTGTCTACTCTTTATCTTCATCATCATTATCATCAAATTCATTTTCATCATCTACTCCATCTTTCTTCATCATTGTCATCATAATATTCTTCATCTGTGTCTACTCTTTATTCTTCCTTTCCATTATCTTCATCATCTTCTTTATCAACATCATCATCATTGTCCTATTCTTTGTTATCATGTACTCCATCTATTTCTTCTTCATCTTCATTGTCATCATCATTAACACCATCTTTATCTTCTTCCTCTTCTTCATTAACATTAACATCTTCTCATCCTATTCTTCTACATCATCTTCATCATCATCACTGCCATCATCTTCTTCCAATAGAGGCCAGCTGGTGAATTTACAGTAATAATGATTTATCTTTAATTACTTTGTCACTTTGATATGAATTATTTCACAATGAAGGGTTCATTGGGAGGTCAGAGGTCGGGTCCAATATCAGATAAAAATTCCTTTAGCTTGTAGGGATTTTCATGCCTTGCTCAAGAAAACTTCAACAGGGATGACGCTTTCCACCATGAGGGTTTGAATCCTTAAAGTTGAAGTTACTCTAGTCATGACTGCACCTACAGCCAGTGTTACTTTTATTCAGTCCAAACCAGGACCCACTGTGATGCGGAGTGACAGAGCACCATAACCTCCGCAGAGTTTGACAGATTCTTGGACCAACTACAAGTCATCTGAGGTGATGACGGGGCCGTGTGATGAATGAGTGTGTGTTTAGGGAGCCAGAGCTTCAGTGGGACTGGCCTTCAGCAAATATCAATGCATCACAAACTCAGATGGATGGACTGCAGGCCTCAGTTTTATCACTTAACTACTTGTCCCTGGGTTAATAAATCTAGATTCTTGACTGACGCTTACAAGTTTACCCCGACAGCCGCTGCTGCCATAATGTAGCCTTGACTTCATCAGATCGCATTCATGGATCCCCTTCTCTGAACACACATTTTCATAAATGACACTAAAGAAGAAATATGAGAGGGGGTCTCTCTTCAGCTTCCTCTCACTTTTCTCATCTCGGTTGTCACAAATTCCAGTGTCTCATGAATCATAAAGAAATTGCTGGGAAATGCACAACACATTCACGCCAGCTCAAGACATCCAGCTCATTAAAAAAATCTTAAATGCCTATATTCTGGTTGAAATGGGCAGCACGGAGAAATTCTCCTTCAGCTCCATTTCCAGAATAAATAAATCTGGAGCCTGGAGTGGAAGAACAGGACTCATTAGCAAATAGCCAGCAAAGTCTGATGAACCAAACATGAACCTGCATCATCATTGATTATCACCTGGATGATCAAAGGAAGGGAAATCACATGTCCAGCAGGAAGCAACATCCTGTCATTAATAACCCATTTCTGTCTATATCTATTTTACATCTCTTTGTCATTGCACAATGCAGGCAACATTTTTAAAATACAAATTCTGTGATATCAAGCCAGACTTAAACTTAAGCTGAAGCCCTAAAGAAGAACACACAGATGTCATAAAGTTGCAAGATTACATTTTTTTTCCCAGCTGAGACTTCCTTTTCTGGAAGATGGTGATTGACAGGAAGCAGAGCATGACATGAAAACACTCATCTCAACTCAAGTACAGCAAGTTTCCACCAAACCAAATTAAAGCTCCAATGATTATGGGGATGGATTTCTTATTTTGGGGAGGTTGAACAAAGTATGAACGACAGCAGATATGATCTTCTGAAGGGAGTAAAACAAGCCCTGATATTTGGAGCTCTTCTTTCTGTGTGCAGACACCATCAGAGAGAGATAGAATCTAGATGATTGGCACAAAATGAAAAGCACTTTCATTACCATTTAATAATCACACACTCCCAATATTCCCTCAGTCTCCTCCATCTGATGCAAGCTGATTTCTGCAAGACTGCATGTTCAAGTTAATAATAATGGAATGATGGTAATGATGTGATAGTTTATTGATTCTTCCCTTCCTACAGTGCTTGTCTCTGGTTCAGGAGTAGCTTGACACGAGGAATGCGACAGTTGTAGCCCATGTCCTGGATACGTCTGTGCGTGGTGGCTCTTGATGCACTGACTCCAGCCTCAGTCCACTCCTTGTGAATCTCCCTTAAATTCTTGAATGGCCTTTGCTTCACAATCCTCTCAAGGCTGCAGTTATCCCTGTTGCTTGTGCACCTTTTTCTACCACACTTTTTCCTTCCACTCAACTTTCTATGAATATGCTTGGATACAGCACTCTGAACAGCCAGCTTCTTTAGCAATGACCTTTTGTGGCTTACCCTCCTTGTGGAGGGTGTCGATGACCGTCTTCTGGACAACTGTCAAGTCAGCAGTCTTCCCCATGATTGTGTAGCCTACTGAACCAGACTGACAGACCATTTAAAGGCTCAGGAAACCTTTGCAGGTGTTGTGAGTTAATTAGCTGATTAAAGTGTGACACTGAGTCTACAATATTGAACTTTTTCACAATATTCTAATTTTCTGTGATACTGAATTTTGGGTTTTCATTAGCTGTAAGCCATAATCATCAAAATTAAAAGGAAATAAAGGCTTGAAATATTTCACTGTGTGTAATGAATCTTTATGAGCTTCACTTTCTGAATTGAATTACTGAAATAAATGATCTTTTCCACCATATTCTAATTAATTGAGATGCACCTGTACATCAGCATCCATCACTTCCCACCTTCAGACAGCTTTGGGACAAACCAACTGACTCTAAAAACTGATAGTTTTAACTTGAGAACCTCTCTCCTGGTCTCTACTGGTGAGTCATTTGTTATCTGAACACAACATGTGCACACACAAGCACACCAGCCACATTTGTAGGCAGTGTGCAGACACACTACCGCGGTGCTGCTTAGTGGCTATTCGCTCCTTATCTCAGGATGTGCACACACACTCGCACACAAACATGCACACAGGCACATATGTAGAGAGGTTAGGAGAGCAGCAGTATTATCTGTGATTTGCGATTAGAACATACACTCCACTGACTTCAAATCAGCCGAGAGAAGAGATAACAATCCCATGGAGGACTTATGCAACCACACTGGAGAGACAGAACAAAAAGTGTCTTGTGCCTCTTTTGCCCCCAAGTTGTGTGAATTTTCTCTGACAGATACAGCAGCCTGAAGTTCTCTCTGTATGTCAGCAGTGCGGAGCGCTTTTCCTAATTGCTTATGCATTTGAGGAAGCATTGTGCAGATACTTGGAGGAGATAAGTGGCTGTGTGTTCACTACTAGGTCTCACACACTTTGTTAGGGCCAGTTTTTGCGTGGAAAATTGTGCGCCTTTGAAGAGCAGGTGCAAACAGCGTGACAGACAGACTTGTCACAGTAGTGGTAGCAGGGATAGGACCCGAGTGCAGACAGGTACAGAGGCTCCAGAGGTTCCAAGGTTTTATTGGACACAAAAAAACATACAAGCAGGTGATCCAGAAACACAAGGCAAGGCACGTGGCAGGCATGACACCAGGAAACTCAAACATGGCAATGAGAGAAGCAGGAGAACTGACACACAGGGAGAGGAACTGACAATGAATAAAGACAGGGGACCGGTATATATAGGGGAGTGGCCAACGAGGGAAACAGAAACAGGTGAGAAACTAGGCACAGGTGAAAACAATCAAAACTGGCGGGAAAAGAACAAAGACAGGAAATAAAAGGCACACAAGAAAACAAGAACCAGGATTTCAAAATAAAACAGGATGTAACAAAATCAGGAAATCAGTCCAGAACATAACAGAGTCCACACAAGAGTCCTTGGGATCATGACAAGACTATGATGAGGACGCCCACCACAAAAAATGTGTTGTAAAGCCCTTATGATTTAGAAAATATCTGACTTTGCTGCCCCCGAGTGCTAGTATAAAAAAAAGTACATTATGCCATCAGAATAATGTGCAAGATGTTATAATCACACCCACAGTTCACCTCCACAGATGTTTACCCATACAGTATTTTGGCTGATTAGACCTCTCCTCAGGACTGTGTAGGTGTGTACAGACTGTTTGTTCTATATCACTTCAGTTGCTCCTGAAAGTGGCACAACAAAATGTATCCCTCTGTCTTTGGGAAATATTTGGTTCTAGAGGATTAGTGATGTACTGACTACTTACAGGGCTAGTTGGCGAACTACTGTGGCTGGTGAGCGAACTACTATCACGCTAGTTAGCCGGGAACATGCTATTGTTAGTCAGTAACAATAGCTAGCTATTGCTAGTTAGCAAGATAGCTTGGAGAGCCAATGGGACAATAAGTTTACACAGTTTATTCAAGAGACGTATTCGTACAGACCGTATCGACTCTTGTCACATAACTGTCTTTAAACCGTGTCTCTTTTGTGGAACAGTTTATACTTTGACAGGCAAAGTTTAAATAAAAGTGGACGTTGCAACACAGCTAATAAGCTACAATAGCTTCCTCTATTTTGGACTCTCCGGCTCTCTGTTCCCTTAAAGGTCAGAGCTGCCCAGACAGCACAAATCCATGTGTCAGAGGTCACCAAAGTTGAAGGCAAAAGATTTACCCCCCAGGAGCAAATGATCGCTGTGATTCCACCAATATATCACATTTTAAATGCTTGCGTGACCAAGGCTTTAATGTGGGACAACTTACATCTTTATCATTCTTATTAGTACATGAAGTTTGGTGACCTCTTAAATCTTAGCTGAGGTCCAATCAGCCAGAATAACTGAAAACACCTGTGTGGGTTTGCAAGACCTTTAGTTAAAATAAATAAATGAATCACCTCAACTCCATCTCCGCCCTCCACCTGCTCCACTCGGAGCGTCTGCTGGGTTTCTTGCTCAGTCCTGCTCAGCTCTCTCTACTCTGCTGTTCCACAACCATAACTTCATTAAACAGCATTTTTAATGAAGCATATTATTTCTTTTTTGGAGCCTGGTGATCTCAGAAAAATCCCACTGCTAAACTGCAACTGAGATCTCCTACACTCGCAGAATGCACCTGAAGGCAGTCACAGGTGCCGACTGAGCTGCTGCTTCAGTGTATCAGGAGAAAATTAGACACAGATTGTGAACACAAGCTGAATTAAATTCACAGCACAACTTCACTCTGTGTTTTCATGTAGGTAACTTTGGTCCAGAGGGATACAAATACCTACAAAAGGGCAAACTTTATGTGTCTTACTAGAATTAAAATATCAACATACATGTATATTTACTGTTCAAGTCATGAATGGTTAAGGTTAGGGAAAGGATCGTGGTTATTATTAATAAAAAAAGGCTAAAGCACCAATCAGCATGCTTGTCTGTTTCTATGTGTATTCTACGTTTTTATATTAAACTAACCTTTTCTTTCTTTTCCTCTCTGGAGGATGCTCATGACAGACGGCTCAAGCATCATGCCACAGAATTAATGTTCTCTCCAGCCGCTCCACCCACTGCAGCCCCTAAATAAGTGCTACAGTGCTGAACGGGGTCACTGTGACTGGCTGCAGAAACAGAAACATCTGCCCTCTCACGACAGTTTTACCTCTTTTGTTCACTTTGACAAATAGCTTGAGTCAGACCTTGCCTGTGGCACTGGCTCAGCACTAACACAAAGTCAAATAAAATGTGGAGAGAGGTCTGGACATTGGAGATTATTAAGTGGATGATGCACTGCATGTTTGCTCTGTAAGAAGGCAAAAAGGGTTTCAAGCACTTCTTATTGATTTGAGACTGACAGCTGCATTTTCTTTTCTTTTGGTTATGGTTTCTGATAGGCACTCCGCTGAGTCCAAAGCATTTCCTTCAGGGCAAAGAAATATCTTTATCGCCTTTATTTTACTCTTTCAAAGCCCATAATGTCAGTATCTCTCCAGCAGCTGTTGTCTGTCAAGGGGAATTTAAACCTGATGTGGTAATATATACCATTTATCTGTCTGTCCCCACTCTGCCCACACTGAATCCCTTAGTGGCTTTTGATTTCCTCAAATGTTTAATAAATCTTATTTGCCCAGGCATGTTGACTCAGAATACATTTTAATACAACATCAGCCTCATGATAGATAAACATTTACCCTCTGACAGCCATTTTATTAGGCTGCATTGGCAGTATTGTCCCTGGTATGCCAACGTTTGGCACATGCAAACAGCTCCTATACGTAAAATGATCCCTTTGTGGACATTTCCATTAAGTCAAGTCAAGTAGAACTTTATTTGTCCCCAGAGGATAACACACAATATCACACAATATCAAAAAACACACAAGACAATCAAATCCAACATATAATAAGAGGTAAAGTACTACTAAGCACAGTGTATGATCAGGATCTCAGATGGAGCATAAATTATGTTATGGACTTTTGTTTTTGAGATAGTCTTTCTTCTTTTTACATTGAATCAGTAACTCAGATTTTACAGATAAAGCTTATATCATATTATATATGCTGTGCCAAATCACCACCAATTCTCAGTAAAGTTTATTATGCAGAGAAATTGGAAACACATGTGAAATGATTTCAAACGGAGGAAAAAGGAGTATCTTTAAAAAAAAGAAATACATGAAAAAAGTCCCTGAGGGCTTATGAAATATCCCATCACAAAGAGAATTCGAAGAAAAATCAAGTTGAGAGAGAAAAAGATGAAGATAACATGAAAAAAAAAATCACAGCTTTAGTCTAAAGTTTGCTTTTGACTGCAGTAAACAGTCTTTCTCCTCTTGCTGGTCATTTCTTTCCTCTATGAGCGACACCAAATGCATTTTGGTCATTAAACCTCTAAGTAGAAATAATTTATGAATCATTAAATTACAAAAACCTTCTCTAATAAGATTAATGCCCTGCTTCACATTCATGCAGTCATACTTCAAAGTGCAACCACAGACTTCTGCAGCCCGTTCAGCTCCGCTGGAGCAGGTGAGACTTGAGTGCCTTGCTCAAGGGCCAATGTTTAATAGGTTGAGTGACAGGAAAGTGTTTCTCATTCACTTTCCCCTCCCACATGCTTCCTACACCGACTCCCAATGCCCCACTGAAGAGCGGTGCATGGAAATCTGTGCACAAAACGTATGAAAAGAAATCAATGAAAAGATATTGCTGTGCATGTTAGAAATCCCAAAATTCAGATGCTGCTCTTTACAAAGAGAAAGAAAATATACGTACAATATGAGCTCAGTAACTCCTTCACTTTCACTTTTTCTTGCTGCAGATGGTAAAAGAGCTACACTTTTTTCAAGCATTTGAGATTAATGTAAACTAATCAGCACTCAGCAGCAGATCCACAACCCAACATCTGATCTCTACTGTCACCCAAAATAAAAATCTCACTTTACTCACCTCCTCTTGTTGCCCCGTATGAGCTGAAAAGTATCAGGACGACCTGTGTAATAATTCCCTGGACTTTTTTACTCCTGAGATCCATGATGAAGTGAAAAGATGCTGCAGAAAAACCCGCCAGGTGAAGGAGGGAGACAGTCTGCCTCTCTTCTCCTCTTTACTCCACTCCACTCCTCCTCCACACTCTCACACTTTACAGATCCCTAATGAATTTTGCACTTCTTCTGCGTCCACTGCAGCGCTCACCAACATCCGCCTGCCTCCACAGCAAAGACAGGAGAGACAAGAGGCTACTTTCTGTTCGGCTGCACTCTGCAGAGTGAAGGGAAGGAAGAGAGAGAGGGAGAGGGGAGGGGGGGGCTTGGAGCTTTCACTACTGTCACAGCTTCAGTGAAAGGTACTTTAGTCATTAAAAGGACTTGAAGACCCTGTGCTCTGCCAAAATCCTTCAGCAGAAAACCCCCCGCGGGCTACACCATTCTGCTCCGACAATGTTTGAGAAAGAGCCATCTCTGGTCCCATTAGGCTCCGGGCTGCTGCTCACAGTCTGTTTGTCATCATGTAATGCAGCGGTTCAGGTCCGGTGGTCACAGAAGGGATCCCCAGCACAGTGACTCAGTCAGTGCAAATCAATTCAAAGTATCCCACTGACAGAGGATACAAGAATTAATATGACTATTGAAAATCTAATTATAGGTTTTATTCTCTGTACTGCTACTGTATCTCCTCATACATTTATTCGAGGATTTAGAACAACTAACATCTAGTGGCTAATTGGCTATGTTTCCTCCTTTTCTTTTCCTTTATTAACCAAATAAATCTCTTTTCCAAGACCTGCACTAAAAGAATACATACAATTTAGAAAATGTAAACAGGCTGAGACACAGTCAAAGCGCATAAACAATATGTAGTTAAGATGAGCATACCATTTTAAAAAAAGTCCAAATAAATTGGAAACAGAAACATTCACCAAGGAGTGGTATTTTCCAAGTCCTTTAAAATTGCCTTCAATAATAACCCCCAACAGTTTCTGGTTGTTCTGGACCTTCTTCCAAATGTAAAGTGCAGTGTACTTAAAGAGTAACTTAACACCCCTGAAAATCTTTTTTTTTGCTGGCATCCAGTGGTTTAACTTCTCACTTTGCTGCTGTGATGCACAGGTGTGCTCAGGGATATCACTGTTAGCTGTGGTTACAGGTACAGCAGAGCGCACTCAAGTCAAACAGACTTGAAAACTTTCATAAACTGTCCTCCCAAGAAGAACAACAGCATCAGTCGTTTCAGTGCCCCAAATGACGTACATTTATGTTCAAGTGACAACGTGGCCGTAGTCATTATGACGGGAGCAAAGGAGGAAGTCAGGTGACGTTGTTATAGTCCACATGCAGTCAGGGTCTATGGATGAGCCAGCAAAACATCAGACTTTAACACAGGAGACTTTGTTTCCCATTTCCAACCAACAGTCAACATTACGTTTTTTAAAGCATGACCACAGTCGTTCCCTAAACTTACCCAAGTGTTTATTATTATAGTAACCTAATGACGAAGGTCCCCTAACCTTAACGAAATAGTCATTTTAACCCTAACCATGATCTTGTTTTTGTGCCTAAACATGACCAAACCTTAACTGTCACATCATGAAACATTTAGATTTTTTAACAGTGATTTGGAAAATTTAATTACTTTTAGAACATCTAACCAGAGGACTACTGTTGCAAATTAGCTGGATTGCTAACACTGGCACATTTACAGAAATGTTAATTGACGTGCATTGTCCTTATAAATAAAGGAATTAGATGAAATTCAACATGATTTATGGGCATTTCAAGTCTAAAATCTTTCTGTTATTTGTTATTGATATGGGTGTAGTCGTACGTGGGAGCATACATCTAAACCCCCAATCAGATATAAACAGATATTTTAGATATATTTAACGTTTTAATAATGCATGAAATAAGACACAAATTAAAGGCCTAGAAACAAATTATAAAATGAGAGAAAGCAGTGAGAAATCAATAGAAGAATCTCAGCCTATGTTTTTAGAGAAAGAAAGTTTTTTTCGCCTCCTTCCAGCCTTTGTGATTAAACACAAAGACATGGAAAAGAGGACTGATGATATGTTTTTTTTGTGCATGTGACACAATCACTCCACAGTCATTTGAAAACCAGAACACAATGGGACGGTTAGAGATGTAACTCCTCCGTCTAAATTGGGTTTTCACACACAATACTGTGTAAATATCTCAGTTCTGCCAAGTGAAGAAAGAGACTACGCTGCAGTCTTTATCAGTATTATCACAGTTAATATTACCATTCCTGGATCACGCCACTGTGCTTGTTTTATCTGCCATGATGACTTACCATGCAGCCACACAGGGATGTTAGAGAGGCTTTTCGGGAGCGGTGAGGCGGGCGGCATGTGAATGAGGCAGGCTTGTGCGTGGAGAGAGGGAGCAGAGATACCGACTGATGCTGCCTGCGAGTTTTTGTTTTAAACATTAGATAGCGAGAAAGAGAGAAGCAGACAGAAACATGTGTGTTTTGTGTATCTGTGTGTCTGGGAGGTGGAGACAAAACAGAGAGAAGGTGACAATGAGCATACAGTATGCTAATCATGTCTTTCATCTCTGGATTTTGTGCCTACATTTGGATGGATTGTTAACACTTCAAAAAGGTTTCTACTCAATAAGCTTAGATTGTCAACACTACTGTAGATTTATCTCCCCAAGCTGACAGTGAAAACATTTACTCAGCATTTGCAAATGACTGTGTGTCTTTTACTGATTCATTGTCTAAATACTGATGTGGAACTGAAACCAGCCAGTGGACTCATGTCATTCATTGATCATGGCTAACATTATGTCTTTGTCTAAGAAGAAGACGCCGCCATCTTGCTACGATGATAAGTATGGGATTTTTTTCGTTGGGCTGACGTCCTACAGTAATTTCATTAGCTTTATTACATTAACTTTGTTGCCATGTTAGAGGCATGGCTATATGGAAGGCAGTCCACCACTTTGGTCCAAAATGAAATGTCTCAACATCTGTGGGATTAATTACCAGTGTTATTAGTACTCAGTACTAATAACGCTGGTGATCCTCTGACTTTTCCTCTAGCGCCACCATGAGGTCTTCATTTGTGGTTATTATTTAAATATCTCAACTATTCGATGGACTGAGATAAATTCGGTACATACCGGAACATTCATGGTCCCCAGAGGATCAGTTGTAATACCCCCGACCTTCTTCTAGCTCCACCATCAGGTCAGAGCTTCAGTTTCTTTGGCTTAAGACCAAAACTACCTGCAAAACTAACAACATTCACATCAGCCTCAGCTGTACTTTGTGTTTAATGCTAATTAGCAAATGTTAACATGCTAACACGCTAAACTAAGATTGTAAACATATGGTAAACATTGTACCTGATTAACATCAGCATGCTAACACTGTCACTGTATTTAGCTCAACGCACCACTGTGCCTAAGTACGGCCTCACAGAGCCACAGCATGGCTGTAGACTTTTAGTGTTGTTTAAAAATGCATTTGATGGAGTTGTGCTCTTATGCAGGTCAAGTGACAGACTTGCTAATAACTACAGTAGGCTACAGTCCCTCCTGTTATTCCCAATTTTGCTATCACACGGATCAATTTCTTCCAATCCTGCAATATTTGTGAGATGTTGCAATTTTTTAAAAATTTCCTGCAATTTTTCCACAACAGTGGTCAAACTGAAAGGATGTTTATAGCTAGCTAACTGCACAGAATGACGTGTCTGTGTGCTCAGAGATTTTCTCCAAAGAGATTCCTAAAGTCATTTTTGCTCTTACTGGAGCATATTACATAATATAATTATATGCAAGTTATTTGAACAGTCGCAAATGTTTACAGCTGACTTGCAGTTTTAAAATATTACTGCAATAAAGCACAACTTTTAGCTCAAAGTTTTGGACAAATTCAGTCATTATGAGTCACAATCACAAAAGTCTCTGTAAGAGAGTCAGTCCTCAGGTAATATGGATTAAAGTACACAACGGAATCCATTTGTCATTAATAATTTTAATTTTATTGTAAATGAACAACTTAGAAACAGCTGATGAGCTAATTTGGCTTGTTTTAAGTGATTGACTTTGCTTTGACATTGTGTATTTGTCTTTTCTTTTTTTTGGTAAATTGCTTGTTTTGCTTCGACTTTGTCACTTTGCTTTGCAACTGCATTTGAGCCCATCCGCAGCCTCCTGCCAGGCCTCGTTTTGTATAACTCATTTTTATTTTGCATACCAAGTGAAGCCGGCCAATGACTGATGCACTCCCACTCTACTTTATATTCACAACACCTGCTGCAGGCTGTGTACGGATTTTGGCTTTGACCAGCAAGCTGCTTGGGCCAAAACAGAGAAGACTCTTAGAGTTTGTTTAAGAGGTGAGCAGGGGGAAAAAATAAATATAGAGAATTTGCCCTCCATCCACCGTAAATGTAGAAGCATTTTGTGGGTGATGAAGGCTTGAAACAAACTGTTGGTCTATTTTTCATCGTGAGAAAAGGTGATTCTGCTGATGGCTGTAAATTGGCTTGATCATCAGCCCACAATTTGGGCGACAGATACATATTTCCTCTCACTTTAGAGCAAATGAAGATAGGATTTTACTGGTTTCATCAATTTTTAATGAATTACATTACAATTATAAACATTTACCTCACTACTCTAAAAAAAAAAGAACATAAAAACTGAACTTAAACTGAACTTTTGGGTATTTCTTTCATGTCATGTACGTCTATGTAATTCTGTGATTTAGTAGCAGTGTGTATGGAACTAAAGTCTCTGAATAGTGACAACCTCTGGCAGCAGCCTCATATTTATGTGGTCAGGTTGACTGCTCTTTTGTGAGAGCTCGGCGTAACACAGGTCTCCAATATGAAAGGGATGTAGTGGTGATTGAGTAGTGAAGGGGTAGGAGTTATTCATTATGTTCTGCATAGACAATATTAGGAGACTTCCAATTCCACTTCCAAACGAACATCAAAGTCTCCTGATTTAATCATCAGTACAAAAGATGAGCAATTACATGAGGAAATATTTGCTTCTTTAATAAAAGAAAAGTCAAAGGTACAAGCATGTGTACATAAAAACGTAACGAGACAAATCAGCTATGACCTCTAAGAAGTATTTCCACAAGAAACATCCACCAAGATTAAAATATGTTGCATGTACCTCTAATGTTGAGCTGAAGCTAAAGATTATAGTTTGTAGAAACCTGAGAACATCATAGAATATCAGAATATATTCTGGGTCAATTTTGGAAGAATTCATGTTCATGTGCACGCCAAAGTTAGTCACGGAGTTCCACAAGGTTCTGTGCTTGGACCAATTCTATTTACCTTGTATATGCTTCCTTTAGGCAATATTATTAGGAAGCACTCCATAAATTTTCATTGTTATGCAGATGATACCCAATTGTATTTATCGATCAAGCCAGATGAAACCAATCAATTAGCTAAACTTCAGGCATGCCTTAAGGACATAAAGGCCTGGATGACCTGCAATTTTCTGATGTTAAACTCAGACAAAACCGAAGTTATTGTACTTGGCCCCGAACACCTTCGAAACACATTATCTAAAGATATAGTTTCTCTAGATGGCATTGCCCTGGCCTCCAGCGAAACCGTAAGGAATCTTGGAGTTATCTTTGATCAGGATATGTCCTTTAACTCCCAAATAAAACAAACTTCAAGAACTGCCTTTTTTCACTTACGTAACATTGCAAAAATCAGGCACATCCTATCTCAAAAAGATGCAGAAAAACTAGTCCATGCATTTGTTACGTCTAGGCTGGACTATTGCAACTCTCTATTATCAGGCTGCCCCAATAAGTCCCTTAAGACTCTCCAGCTGATTCAGAATGCTGCGGCACGTTTACTGACAAGAACCAGAAAAAGAGAACATATTTCTCCAATATTAGCTTCTCTACACTGGCTCCCTGTAAAATCCAGAATAGAATTTAAAATCCTTCTCCTCACCTTCAAAGCCCTAAATGGTCAGGCACCATCATATCTTAAAGAGCTCATAGTACCCTATTACCCCACTAGAGCACTGCGCTCCCAGAATGCAGGGTTCCTTGTGGTTCCTAGAGTCTCTAAAAGTAGAATGGGAGCCAGAGCCTTCAGCTATCAAGCTCCTCTCCTGTGGAACCAGATCCCAGTTTGTGTACGGGAGGCGGACAACCTCCTCACATTTAAGAGTAGGCTTAAGACTTTCCTCTTTGATAAAGCTTATAGTAGGGCTGACTCAGGTGACCCCTGAGCCCCCCCTTAGTTATGCTGCTATAGGCCTAGACTGCCGGGGGACTTCCTATGATGCACTGAGCTCCTTTCTCCTCCTCTTCCTCTCCATCTGTACGCCCTCATATCCCATCAATGCTTGTTATTAATTCAACTTCTTCCCGTAGTTGTGTGCTTTCTCTCTCTCTCTCTCTCTCCCTCCCCTTCTGTTGCTTTCTGCAGGTGTTTCTGCCTCTGGAGCTGTGGAGTCTGGGTCTGTGGTTGCTGCCGCCTGCTGCCCCGTGCTCCTGCTCTGCACCCGCTGATGCTATTGCTGTTGTTGCTGTTATTAGTGTTACTATTATAATGTTGCTCTTAGTGTTGTTTCCGTTGGTGTTAACATCAATGCCATTACCATATCTATGCTGTATTGAGCTGCTGTATGTTCTCTTTCCTCCTGCTCTCTCTCTCCCGCTCCCCCCTTCCCCCTTCAACCCAACCGGTCGAGGCAGATGACGCCCACCTTGAGCCTGGTTCTGCTCGAGGTTTCTACCTGTTAAAAGGGAGTTTTTCCTTGCCACTGTCGCATAGTGCTTGCTCATGGTGGGAACTGTTGGGTCTCTGTAAATATAAAGAGTCGGTCTAGACTTGCTCTATTCGAAAAAGTGCCCTGAGATAACTTTGTTATGATATGGCGCTATATAAATAAAACTGAATTGAATTGAATTGAAATGTTTTTGTTCCCAGTTACAACGACGAAGCATTCTGATTTTGCTACAGGTCTGATTTGCTTCTTCTCCGTAGACACTGCAGCTGAGGCTCATGGGTAAGGTATTATTTAGAGCCATTCTTTATACCAAACAAATGTAAAAACATGATTGTTCAGACACAAAGTTGAGATAACGAAAACTGATGGCCATAACATAAACCCATGATATTGTTACATTAAACTAGTGGGCAATTTAAAGTGCTGTTGTACCAGAAAAAAGCTTTTGCAAAAAACTACATTTGTATTAGAGTTGTGTATTAGTGGTGGTACACAAACTTTTCAACATTTCTTTGTCTCCCTGTTAGAAAAAAATGAGATGCTAATGCTCAGTCTCTGGTCACCTTGAATATGAACAAAAGATTATCCTGCAAAATGCAGACTGACTTGTTTACGAGAGGTCTCTGCACAGCACAGGCATGCCTTGTTTATTGGGCCGCCTGAAGCGTTCCCCTCCTAGAAAACTGCATCCTCTTGCAGTTTGGTAGCGGGACTGTCTCTTTCAATTAATTGCACAACCCTGTCCGAAACAGTATGACAAACAGCAGAGCTCCTCTACATGAGGACTCCTGGTGTATGTGCAGCTCTGCCTGGTGCTGCTAATTTCACAGAAGTGGCTTCGTTTCCATTATCGACTCCAGTTTGTTTTCCATTATTGACCACGAGAAATGTTTGTTTTCTTTGTGCCAGCTGACCTCCAAACAGCTACCTTGGATACTATCTCCTCATGAATAATGTTAAGAAACATCAATGAAAGGGAGTGATTCAGACTCCCGCTCTCCACCTTTGAAAAATCCATGCCTGGAAACTCTGAGAATCATCAATTTGTGAATTTCAGTGCATTGCAGGCGTTTGTGTATGTGTGATGAAGTGCTGCCTGTCTTGAAAAGTGGAGGCAAGAAGGACAGCATGTTAGCATTTTAGGTTACAAGAACAGACAGCAGCAGCAGTGTTGTGGGATGGGCAAAGTTGATGAAAACACAATGGAGTTGTAGAAGCAGTGGATGGATTTCATGCCATGTCCCCTAGAGATGTAAGCTGCAGCCAGTGGAGAAGCTGCTATCTCTATATCTCTATGGCTGTCAAACATTAAATGGCCTTGCTCCGAAAAATATTGCTCTTTATTACTGACTCCACACGTGCTTCACCTTAGATCAGTGCATGAGGCTCTGCTGGTTTCAGCTGGTGACAGAAGGTGACCAGTCTTTTGCAGTAAAAGTTCCCAAACTTCTTAACTCTCAGCCCATTGAGATAAGACAAGCACCATCTTTAACTTCTTTTAAATCTCTTAAAACATCATTTTATAACAAAACTTTTGTAGCAATTCTTACATTTTCATCAACTTTTAACATAAATGTGTTTTTTTATTTAATTGTCTGCTCGGCTTTTGCTTTTATTGTCTGCTTTGTGTGACCCTTTCCCTGTAAAGCTCTTTTTTTAAAGAAGACTATGGTACAAATAAAGTTGTATTATTAGATTCAAGATTCAAAAGTTTTATTTGTCACATGCTCCTCATTCAACAAGTGCAGTGAAATGCAGGGTGGCATACTCTTAAGAACACTTTTAGAATTAGAATAAGAGTACAAAATGCTAAAGTGCATATTGGCCAATTCTTCAGTGTCATTATGACAGTTTTTCAATTTTAATATATGTTTCCTCTGTGATTAATTCTTATGATTGTTGAATGGGGTGCAAAAATTGCCAAAAAACAACAACAAAAAAACTTGTCCTTTGATTTTTAGGAACAGACACCAAAAGCTAATTTTTTGTTGTTTATGTTTTAGGCAACTCTTAAACAAAGCGTTTGTGATCAAACTTGCAACTAAATCCAACTGAAGTTATTCTGTGTATCACCTTCATGATACACTGAAAAGTATTGTGTGCAGTATAATTGGATTATGTTTGAACTGAGAGTTTTGCAAGTTTCAAGGTTCATGCGGTTGCCAAGCCAAATGTAGATGTAATTTAACATTCAGACTTTCAGTTGGGTAAAATTATAAGCAGAACCAGCTAATCAGTACAGTCTAATGGCATAAACAACAGTGAATTGGGACAGTTTCAATTCAATTCAGTTTTATTTATATAGCGCCATATCATAACAAAGTTATCTCAGGGCAGTTTGTATCATCAACTCAAGAAAAAGTCTTGGCCTGATTCTTCAAGCTCTGACTCTTTGACTAACTGACTGCATGACCAGCTAACAGGCTATCTTACTGACTGACTGACTGCTCTTGCATTTTCCTCCAGACAGACGACAGCTGACTTCTTCTCTGTGGCTTTGACCTCAGTGAGCAGCGGGGTGAATGAATGTGTGTCCTTTTGTGTTCTGGGAGCGTTTAGGCTGAGCTGGGGCTTTTTTTCACGGGGCTGCGGGGTATTGACGGGGGTTGTGAAGCGTGATATTAAGGTGCAGGTCTTCGCGCCGGGATGCCTCAGAGCCTTAACGATCTCGAAGCATCGCTGGCCTCTCGGCAGTGACTGGCAGGAGTCGCTCAGCTGGAAGCAAACGTCGCTTTGGGCCACAACTTTCAGTTAGACAGCAGGGGGAGAGTCTGAGGGTAAAACTGCTGTCAGAACACAAATTACTGAACAACATGGGACATACAGTACACACTAAATAATGCAATAAGATGGGTCAAAAAGAACCCAAAGAATATTTCGTGAATATTTAGTTTCACGTGATGATTTAAATGCTGTTTAAAACTTTGTTGAGTAGATGATTTATCTAGTTTATCTCCTGTAGATTTAGTGTCATGCATGTTTCAATATGATTGAATTTGATTCAACTAGTTTCACCTTTGATTTAACTGGTTGATATGCAGACAGATGAGGGTCTTGCAGCCAAACCTGCAGCCGAGATAATGAGGAGTTGTTTCAGAAGATTCGGAGGTAAGAAACACTTTGGTTTAATATTTAAGTAGTTTTCTCGCCCTTGAGGCATTCTTGACCCAAACCTCCGGGAAGAGAATGAAAGACAACTTTGACAAAATATATAATTTGTACTAACTTCAACCTGCCATTAGCATTTCTGAAGGGAAATTTACAGCCAGGCAAAACAAAACAAGATTCAAAAACGCATAACAAAATACACACATGATATAAATATACAAAACAAGGTTAGTCTGTCAGTTCTTAAAGTGATATTTTCCACTCGATATTAGTGTTTAAGTTTGTATATATCTATATATGAGACTGATTTGCTGTTATACAAGCATAGTGATGGATTTACTTTGCTTTTGAGCCGGGTAAACCCAGATTGCTTTCAGCAGCACACACACACACACATATATATATATATATATATATATATATATATATATATATATATATATATATATATAATATAATATAATTTCCATTCACATCAATATATATTACTTTCTATGGCTTTACAAACAGCCCAGCTCAGTTTAAGGACAATAACAAACTGCTCTTTTCTCTTTACTCTGCTGTTGTGTGTCAGCGCCACATTCTTGTTAACATTTTACACTACACATGTCAAACAGATGTGAACACAAACACCACGCTGCTCAGTGAAATTGGTTTAAAGATTTATTTCGCTCCATCTGACCTGTATCTCTCTTAACAGCATTACATCCAGTCAGTAAATCAGTCACAGTGGTGACCTTTGACCTCTGCAATGGGTTCGTTCTGTGCGTGATCATTCTGTGAATCTGAACCCACAGATTTCTTTTCCTTTCTTTCTCATTGTCTGATACGGTAGCGCTATAAATATCCCACCTCTCCGGCTGTTATTTCATTTCTCCGTGAGTGCCGCACTAAATTTATGAGGGTGGTAGAAAAAAAGTCTCTCTGCAATTGCTCTGCAGATTTCTCCACACAGCACGTATCTCTGCTGCCGCGGCTCAGGACGCTGTGATCAGGAACAGGCGAATTTATAACAGAGACAGACATAACTTCTGCTCTCCAACCCACTCACCATCCACATCCGGGCTAACGAGTCTCTCTCTCTCTCTGTGTGTGTCTGCCTCAACCCTTTGTTGTCGCTACCAACACCTTCATTCTCAGGTTGTAATGATTAATTGTAATTCCCTGATAAGTGGGAATAAATTGGGTCTTGTAGCACAAAAAGTGAATATTGTTGTAAAGCCAAACAAACGTGGCATTAAATACAAACTAGCAAGTGAACTTACAAGACGTATGACAACAAATGATCAAATATTTATGCACTTGATTTGTTTTCTCTTAGGTTTCATAGTTAAGGCTGCAACCAATCGATTAATGCGTTATTTTTTCCAGTTAATGATGAAAATTAAGTCTTCATATTGTTTATTTTGTCCAACCAATCAGCCAAAATCAAACAGATTTATCTTACTCTGATAAAAATCTGAGCAAAGCAGCACCTCCTCACATTTGAGAAGCTGGAGCAGAGAAGATCTGAGAAGAGAGGAGTTTAGCATTTTTCCTTGATATGTCTTCAACGATTAATTGAATCTCAAAAATTGCTGCCTGTCATATGACCAGTTGATTAATCGACTAATTGTTTCAGCCTGAAAATCTTGTTAAAAGAGAGCCACATACAGAAATTCAGACTTTATTAACAGAAAATCAGAGAAAATTACAACTGCCACAGTAATGATCACTAACAGTGGCACCAGCATGTCAGCAAAAACACATAACTAACTCAGGAATAAGCTCTATAAAGAAGCTAAATATTATAATCTGGTGTATTCAAATCCCCCGGCAGAAGGACAACAGGTCTTTAAAAGATATATATTTTATTTCTTTCTCATCACATTCCCATATAAAATGTAAATCCCATGTAAGATTGTCAAATTGAAGCTCAGCTGTACTCTTTAAATGAAGCACAAAACTAGATTAAAACACCTCAAATTGCTTCCTCTCACTCAACAGATTTCAAGCTCTCAGCAGTTAATTCAGCATTTTGATCCTGTAAAAGCTGCACAGCTTCCTGAAGCACGCCTCCGCCTCCGAGCCCGGCGTTACGGGGCACTGAATCCGTCCTCTGCAACGAGATCCATCTCAATCACTGAAGATGTGCACATTTAATCACTCGTCTGTTTGAAATGCCTACTGCTGGCAGTTTATTGTGGTAAACCAGCAGAGTATGGAAGTGACGAATTAATGGAGAGCCTAACGACTGTACAGGATGGTAATGGAGCTCTTTGTGCATCAGTGGCTTCGGGTTCACAGGGTTAATGGGGTATTACTCGTCTAAAACCGTGATAGCAAGTGCTCTGCTGTAGAGGACAGAGCAATATAGAGAGGAAAGAGTGGCGCATGGAGGAGAGGGGAGGGGAGAGGAGAGGAGAGGAGAGAAGAGGAGAGGAGACGAGAGAGGAGGAGAGGAGAGGGAAGGAGAGAAAAGAAGAGGAGACAAGAGGAGAGGAGAGAAGAGTGGAGAGGAGGGAAGAGGAGAGGAGAGAAGAAGATAGGAGAGAAGAGGAGACGAGGAGAGAAAGGAAGAGAGGAGAGAAGAGAAGAGGAGACAAGAGGAGAGAAAAGAGAGAAGAGGAGTGGAGGGGAAAGAATAAGAAAGAAGAGGAGAGGAGAAGAGAAGAAAAGAGGAGAGGAGAGAAGAAGAGAGGAGGTGAGGAGAGAAGAGAAGAGAGGAGAGGAGGGAAGAGGAGAGAAGAGAAGAGAAGACAAGAGGAGAGAAGAAGAGTGGAGAGGAGGGAAGAGGAGAGAAGAGGAGACGAGAGGAGAGGAGAGGAGAGGAGAGAAGAGGAGAGGAGGAGAAGAGAAGAAAAGAGGAGAGAAGAGAAGAAGTGAGGAGAGGAAAGAAAAGGAGAGAAGAAGAGAAGAGGAGAGGAAAGAAGAGGAGAGGAATTACGAAATTAATAGATCAGTTGAAATTCATGACAGTTATATACCGTTTGTTCTTCCTCAGTGTTATTCAAACATTAATAGTCCTATAAAATATATTTTTGTAGTGCTTCTGCAATATAGCAATGAGTGAATACATAAGTAGTTCACTAATAATGGTAATAATATTTAAAAAGTGATATTAGGCATTATCAAAGTGCTGTTTTAATAGGGTCAGAGTTCATTATATTGTCACTAACCACATAGAGGAACACATCACAGCTTGTGTATAATCACCGTCACCTGACTGTATCGGCAGAGCTGTTAGCTGACTTGATGTTTGGGTTCAACTGCCATCAACTGCTCATTGTTAACGCTGCTGATCATCTGTTGCTGCACCTGAAGGCAGTGAGATAATGATGTGTTTGTGTTGGTCAGGTTATAAAAGTTCTTACAGAGCTCCGCTATAAAACTAATTCGGAGACAGTTGAACACGAGCTGAAAAATACCAAGATACAGTGATGATATGTCTCTTATTACATAAAGTGCAGCTTGTTGTTATAGTTAGCATCTCCATGTTCTGGAGTAGGTTCTGGGTGATATTGCTTAAATTATTATTATGATATTAATGACAATATTTTTCTGATATTAATACTATGTATCCTATATGATGTGGTAAATCTATGCAAAATCAGATATTACAATAATTAAGATAGCTGAATTTTGTAAAGAAATACCACAATACGATCATATGATCACAGTATGGTTCCACTGAAGTATAGATATCTAGAACTTCAGAAAATCTTCACTGGCAAAATTAGACTGCACTTCCATGAAAAACGAGAAAAACAAGTGACAAGGCCTTCTAGAGGCCATAGTAATTATGACTCTTGTCAAAGGAGGAAGTAGTGTGATGTTGTTACAGAGCGACAAAGTCGATGTAGCAAGGAGGTCGGGGTGGATGGATGGGTCAACAAAATGTTGGACTTTAACATCAGAGACCACTGTTCGTGTCAGCGTTGTTGCATGACTGCTTGATCTCCCTAATCTTACTCTATTGATGAAGGTCCCCTAACCTTAACAAAGTAGTCATTTTAATCCAAACCATGATCATTTCCTTACTCTTAACCAAGTTGTTTTTGTGCAAAGATCAGAAAACATTTTTACTTTGAAACAGCGATGCTGTCCTCTCGGTAGTGGTGTCAGATCAGAAAACGCTTGTCTGCGTCGTTCAAGGACCAACAACAACGTATTTTGTTGTTTTAATATGAAGGACTAGTTTGAAATTACACTACAGCTAAAGGATAAGAGTTTTTTGAAAGTTCGTAGATAAATCTGACAAACTGAGATCGGCTAATTAACAAATATCATATGTAACAATGAAACTGAGAATCCTGAACCACAAATAGTAACAGGTTCCTCACAGGCCAGCTCCACAAAGATTGATTTCACACCTTTGTCCAGTCCCAAGAAAAAAAAAAAACTTCACAACGTCCAAACCTTCAGCTACGTCTGCCTTCTCATTAGAGGTGCTTCTCTAGCGTTTTTGTTCTCTGGCTTGAATTTCTACACATATATGGCAGTGTTGTACCTCTCATTGTCTTTCTGTTGTGTTTCTGCTCACTGTTGCGCCGAAGGTCATCGTGTGGGCAATTTTTCATCTGTGCTGAAATTAATTTTAGCCGCCTGCCTCTATCTCCGTCTCTCTGCGTCTGTTTGGAGGAAGAGGACGATAAATCAGATAACTTAACTTTTGTCTGCAGGGGGGCAAAGAGGTCTGCAGAAAAGAAGTCAGAATAAAAATTTTTTTTTTGCCAGAGTGAGACAGTGACACATTTTGCTGCAGTGCCACTGTCTGCGACCTTTACACTGAAGTGTTGTGGAAGAGTTTGAGTGGGTGGATTGTTTTGTTAATTGGTTTTGGTGTCAGGATCCTACTTATGGTTTCAAAACTTAGGAAATCCTGGAAGAGGCCATACTCAGTCCAAAAACTTTCCAGAAAGGGTCTGAATCCTATTTGTGTTAAGATAAATCATGCAATTTGTATTTTGATTCTGATGTTAAAGTCATTTTCACATCATAAAAATAGGATTAGCGCTCTGAGAAGCTTTTTTAGATCAGATTACTTCAAAATGGAGTAGCCTCTCCCAGTTTGCCTTATTGCTTTTTGCACCTGGAAGCATGTAATGAATGATTTTAAGTGTGTGTGTGCGTGTGTAGTCACGTCCTTCAACTATCATGTCCTTTAATTTGTTGCCTGCAGTAGGACTTTTTACACTAATTCCATCTCTTGATGGTTCTGCCAAAAACCAACATGTACCCGAAACACTTTGGAAGAGACAAAACACAAACGACTGCAAATTGGCTCCAAACAGTGTCGACATTGAAGTATCAAATTATCAATAAACAGCTAAAATTGGCTCCTTTATGTCCATTTAATGATAATCAAGAAGTGGTGACAAAGCGCGGGCAGATGAAAGGGCTGCATTCAGTCCGGGCCATGCAGCGAGCAGCCTGTCTAATGTATTCCTGTCCCTTTGTAAATTTGTCATTTGTTGCATTTCAGTTTGTCGCTTGCAAACACTGATAAGGGAAATGGGAAAGGGAGGCTTGGATCTCCTCCAAGTTTTTAAAAATGATTTTTTCCCCCTTGTCGTCCTTCATTTTGGAAGGTCTCACACACTCTAAAAATGTGGAGCTTTATCAGAGGTTCTTTAAGGGGCCATACTGGTGTTTTGGATGATTATTCAGGCAGCTGGTGGGTGTTTGCTCATCTTGGTTCAGTATGAAATTTATTCTTAAGAAACTTGACACTTGCTTAATATTTTTAATCCTTTATAATCCTTTATAGTGACCATTATGTCACCTGATTTTATGTTGGCAAAGTTAGTTTCTTGCTGCATTGTGACGTTCGGAGTGGGGACTGCTTTGACATTCAAAAGGCACAGCGCCTGGGACTGAAACTGCAGAAGATAAATAATATACATGCATGAAAGGAATCATTTGGGTTTGGTAGCATCTTACACTGTGGTTGTTTTTTTTGGCGGATGACATATTTCCAACATCAGGCTGTTCTTGAACACACCACACAAAGAGATTTCCCCAAAAGTTCCCCGCTGGCAAATGAGATAACAAAACTTTGTCCAAAATATAAAGCAGAATGAAAACAGTATTCATTCTGTACGATTACCTACATGACAAACAAGCTTCAAGTGTAGGTTGATTTTTGATCCTTAATTATTCAAAGGGAGCAAAGCTTTCCCTAAATATTTCTTGTATTATCGTACCATCTTCTGAAGGAAGTTTCTGGGATTTCCTCTGGTTTGCAATGAGAAAAAAACCCCAACCCTCTAAATGTTCTTCAAAGCCTTTTTACTTTCAGAGTGCAGCTGCTCCACGCTGCCATTTGGTATTCTGTTTATGACTGTGGAAACAGAAACTGTGTCATTTTGGCTGCTCTGCACAATCAAAGCCGATCCAAGAGCTTTGATTACATTTAAAAAAACCAAAATAACAGTTTCTGTCAACCCGGGCGGAGGACTTGGCCTGCCTCAGTGATTTAGCTTCTTTTGTTTGTTCAAAGGAATCTGATTGGGAAGTTTACCTGTCATCAGCTCCTCTCTCTCACACACACACACACACACACACACACGGCTTTTTCATAAATTACATGGTCTGTAGCCATTTGTGTGCACATACAAATGTCATACAATCATACGTCCATTACAGGCAGGAGCTGTTCAAAAGCACTTTTAGCATTTCCTCTATTAATGCTATAGAGTCTGTGCCTGCCACCTGCTTTCTTCAGCTCCTCTGCTGCTTTTACAGATGCGTGTCACTCCAGCTTCAGGCCTGATGCTGTTTCAAGGCGACAGCTCATCAACATGAGTGGACAGGAGGGACGTGAGCTACTGAGGTCAAGTATAAGTGGAGTCAAGCAAATGGTTCAAGGCAAAGAGTTGCATGAAGTGGCTTTAATCATAATAATGCACCTTAATCTTCCCTGCGGAGAATTTCTCTTTACACTTGTCCACCTCCGGGGTCTTGAAATGTCATGGTCAGCAGCAGAACAGCACCAGTGGAGCTGCTAGACATTCAGTGTCCTGCTCAAAGACACTACAGCAGTGTGTTTAAGGCTCGAGACTCTGCAATGCCCCTGAACGTCCTCTACTGCACTCCATCTAGTTCTGGCTGATTTTAAGGTTTGATTTCTCGCTGTTGAATAAATAACTGAATTTACCTCGGTGCATATTGCAGAACTTTCATCATCCTTTTAGATCTATATCCAAAGCTCTTTCACATAGATCAAGTGCAGATAAAAGGTGTTAAAGCATCTGTTTCAAGGGACTCCTGCCCCTTATTAGCACATCTGCATCATCTTCTAAGACTGTAATGGAAATGCATTTTGTTATAGTGGGTTTATAGTATAAGTTGTGGAAATCATGCACATTAATTGATAAATGCAAAGTAATTAAAGTGACCGATTTGTCCAACTTGAACTTGATTTGAAAAGGACATGAATGATAGTGAGAGATTTCGATACGAACGACCCACCATTTGATAAAAACAGGCTTTTTATCATTCATCACAGCTCTGTTTTCCATTTAATATTCAAGTTTGCACTGTGATCATTTAACATTCACTGGACAGGATGTCAATAATAAGGATCACAGAGTGATACAGATTTTAACCAGCACACCTGACTCATTTTGTTAGCATCTAATTGGCTGGTTAGTACATTTCAACGAGCTGCATGGACGCTAAGTAATGAGACAGAAGAAAATAGATTCATCCCTCAGTAACAAGGCTTTGATTGCTTGTTGGTCCATTTGCTGTAATGACGCTTTAGTGGAAGTTCCATAAGGAGGATCTTTTCCTCCACGTTCTGCCTTTATTCTGTGGGTGAATGTCGGCTATTTCATCGTGTTCTATGTTTTCTTCTGCTTTCCCACGCTGTCAGAATCCATACATTCACAATACTGACATCCCCACACCTGACCAATGAGCTTTCTGCCTGCATTCCTTGAGCGAATCAGTCACTGGATGCCTTCCTTAATCAGTCAGTCAGTTAATCAAACTGTATTTGTATAACACCTTTCATACAGGTTAGTGCAGTTCAAAGTGCTTCAGAGATGATAAGATATTAAGACAGTGTAGACCGTAAAAACAACAACAAAAAACAAATTAAGAATTTGAGACCAATGCACGGGAGGAAATCACATGTAATAAAATAAATTTAAAACATCATTGCAGTTCTGTTATTCTATCTTTTTAGACCTACAACCATGACCTCCATGATGTCCAGGGAGACTCAACTGCAGGTTTCCATCAACCACCTGCTGGCTTTACTCCTCCACCACCAGCATCTGGACTCCGGGAGATCCTGTCCTATGTCTTATCTACATACGGACCTATGCTTAATGAAGATGCTTCACATCTAATCACCAAAATCTTTCTCTGTTGCCAACCTCAATAAATATTGTTACACACTTCCACTTGATCTCTCCTTATTGAAATGAGCTTCACTATCACATAGAGTGGTTTCATACATTTGAGGAAAAATATAGCTGAGATTTCTTTTATTTCTTTCAGCATTTTTAGAGGCAACTGTCAAAGTCACGCTTCCAGAGTGGAACCTGAGAGATCTGCTCCAAATTCAAATTCAATTATACTTATTATCTTTGTTTGTTCTTTCATTTAACCTTTGTTAATTCACTATAATTTTTTATACAGATGTAGAAGTGTAATTTGTACAGAAGCTCAATATGGCCTCACAATCAGTCAAACCTTATTGTTTGTTTTGACATGTTTTTCTCCATCTCCACTTGTTTTTTTTCCACACATCTTTGTAATGGCGTTAAAGACATTATAGGAATATAACTGAGCTAAAAACTCTGTACATTTCCCCCACACACCTGTTCTCACCTGCCACGATTTTCCTTCTTACCTAGCTCACAGATGAAAAGTGTGAAGAGTTAAACTTACTGATAGACGTATTTTATATAATACACATTAACTAATTGCTTTACAAGAAGGCATTAAACAAAAACAACAACAAAAACCAACATACAACATAACCAAAGATTAAAAAAGCAAGCTAAAGACTTTTACATTGACTAGTATTTTGGCACTACTATTATGAATATCAGTATCCGCACTATTATTTTCCTTATTCTAGTATGAGCAAGTTGGGAGCAGCTGGCTGATTGTGTTTGATGTGTGCTGCCTCTCTCCCTCACTGAGCCCTGGAGATCTGATGTAGTTTAATTAATGATTGGATAACTGTTGAGGTGTTAAGAGGAGCGCAGGCATGAAATACGACTGACGAGCAGAAGCAGAGCTATGTGGGATTTCTTTCCACCTGGTTCTCCATATGCTCTGTGTCTTGTTGTGTTTTCCCTCTCTGTCTCTGTCCTGCTTTCTCTGTTTTCCATCTGTCTCTTTGTTTTATTCAGTGTATGTCATGCTTCACACACACACACACACACACACACACACACACCTCAAGCAGCACGAGGCATTAATGCGTAGGAAATGTGTTAGAAGCTTTGCAGACACTTTACCGTAGGAGCTAAAAGGATGTGGGGAGAAGAGTGTGTTATTTTGTCTCATTAAAAAGCAGCAGTGGTTCTACTTGTGTCAGGACAGTGTCAACAGTGTGTCAGCGATACTATCTGTGACTCAGCTTAGACGGATAAACAGCACTGCACAGCCACAGTAACAGATGATTACCAACTGTGGGGCTGAATGTGTTGTATCGGATCTTATCAGTGTGCAGGTGTGGAGAGTTAAAGAGGAAGAATGTGTTGCTTTCACTGTTGGAGGTGATAACAGTGTCTGACTGAAGCTGGAGCATGCAGACGTGCCTAATACCACACATAGTTAGTACAGTTTAAGTTGATCTTTGCATCTCTTTAGATGCCAAAATCACTAACACGTAACTACAGAACTTTAGAGCCCAGTTAACAAGCATGATATACATGAAGACATTCGTAATAATATACATCCATCCATTTCCTTCTGCTTATCCGGGGCCAGGTCGTGGTGGCAGCAGGCTTAGCAGGGTTGTCCAAGCGTCCCTCTCCCCAGCAGCGTTTCCCAGCTCCTCCTGGGGGATCCAAAGGCGTTCCCAGGCCAGATGAGATATATAATCCCTCCAGCGTGTTCTAGGTCTACCCCGGGGCCTCATACCAGTTGGACACTCCCGGAAAACCTCTAAGGGGGGGTGTCCAGGAGGCATCCTGATCAGATGCCCGAACCACCTCAACTGGCTCCTTTCAATGCGAAGGAGCAGAGGCTCGACTCCGAGCTCCCTCCGGATGTCTGAGCTCCTTACCCTGATAATATACACTGAAAATAAATTCACATATAAGTATTATAAGTATAAAAGGTCCATTCTTGTGTTTTGAATGTTGGTTGTGCTTTGTTTATTGATTGGCGCATGTCCTATATGAAATAGTGTTTCTGGAGGATATCTTTATTCAAAGTACCTGACAGTAGCCTACAACCAGTGCTTTGATTTTCAGCCATGCTAGCATCATGGCTCTATCGATC
The DNA here is from genome assembly GCA_005408345.1 of Macquaria australasica. Taxonomy (NCBI): domain Eukaryota; kingdom Metazoa; phylum Chordata; class Actinopteri; order Centrarchiformes; family Percichthyidae; genus Macquaria; species Macquaria australasica. The sequence continues at coordinate 16,268 of SEMN01000984.1, read as the reverse complement.
CCCTGACCCTGACCCTGGTCCTCTAACACCATGAGGTTGACGGTAATGTGGTTTTAAGTGAAATGTGTCAACAACTATTGGATGGATTGCTGAGAAATCCAGTTCAGAAATTCATGTTCATGTAAAGGGCACACAAGAACACAAGACCAGGGATTACAAAATAAAACAGGAAACCAAGAACAGAAAACACAGAGTCCAAACAAAGTCCTTAGTGGATCATGACAATAATTACTTTACACTTTACAATGTCACATTTATTTACCACAGACAACAGGGTCACTTTTAAATACTTCAGTTCAGGAGGGACTAAACCTATAGCTCTCAATAATCTCTCAACAAAATATTCCCTTAAACTTTTCAAATTCTGTGTTGAGACAAGTTCCCATTCAGCTACTCTCCATCACAGGAATGTCTGACAATGTCCAAACTTCACATGAAGGTGAGCAAAAAGAAAGTAGATTCATAAAGTGGACTGTTATGTTAGGTTATGTGAATGCAGATAATACCTATGGTGGCTGTCTCCATATTTGTGTGTTTTCTTTTTGTTTTGGATGTGGACGTCACTCTCACAGTGACTGCAGGAGTTTGTCATTCCTTCCTGACCAATCTGTCACCTTCCCACATGCATACCAGCAGTAGGGAAGAGTAAAGGAGTAACGTTTCATCTTGACCAAATATTACTTTAATTAGCTTCTCCCTCTCTGGTTTAACATGTGTCAGTCACATTTGCATGCTCTTGCAGCCATTCAATATTATATCTTGCAATATTACATCTTGGAAGTGCTCAAGAACAGACAAGAAAGGTGCCGTAATGGTACATTATTTGATGTGGTCGTATAACAGACTGGCAACTTGTCCAGGATGTACCAGTGCATGCTGGGAGAGGCTCCAACCCCCTGAGAGCATGAAGTTGAGTAGAAGCAGACGAGTAAAATATTACATTACATTACCAAATATATGTTTGATGACAGTAAGATTTAATTTAAATGCACAGAAATACCAGGACAATTATTTATGACAAACACTGCTGCAAGAAGCAGAACTAATGTAAACAGCCAGGTGTGCTGCTGAGTGGAAAAACTTGCGATTGCAGCACTTCCAGCTGCAAGAAATAACAACCAGAGGAAAAGAAAAACACAACTCCGCAGGTCAGGATGATACGTTATTAAAATTCTTGAATTTGCATCATGTAAAGTTGCACCCTTCATCCTTGAACTAACTGGACTGCCCGCGTGGAGCCTCTCTTTTCAGTGCTGGCTGGGTTTCCTCATTAAATTCAATATTTCATATTCTATTAAATAATATATGCACACGAAAGGGTTCACTGTTGCATGTTCCCAGCTTAGCATTTTTCAACGGCTGTGAGTCAGGTGCTGAGTTTACATTTCAGACAGTATGGATTAAGAGGACGACACATATAGGCAGGTACACTCTTCCACAAGCGTACAAACCTAAAACCATAAACATCCTAATCCCACTAGTGTCAGTCTGGTTGCTGGACACTTTGGCCTGGATCTCTCTCCACTTTGCCCTTGTCTGCCTCTGTGTGTTTGGCTGGCAGTGTGTGAAGAGCAGCCATCTGTTTGGGAGGAGAGCTGGTCCTTTGGCTGGCTCTTTGTTGTTAGAAATAAAGCATTCCCAGCCTTTTTTCACCCCTTTTGTTTCAGAAAAATTCAGCATTGAAATGTCATCAAAAGAGCAGAAATGTCCACGTTGTGCAGAAAAAACCCCATTCATTTTATTATTTTTTTGGAAAATCAGTGGTTAAGATATGGTTAGGGTAAGGCCACTAAATGTGGTTAAGATTAGGGAAGATCGTGGTTATGGGTTAATAAAAATGCAAACAATAATTGCAGGTCAATGACGGGGCGCGAAGTCTGGTTTCATACATGAAAGTCGGACTCACAGGACCAGTAACTTCCTGTAGTCTCCACCGGTTGCCTAGCAACTGCTCCCAGCCAAGAAGTAGTCCAGCACATAACCCCTGTAAAACAGCAAATTATCATTTTTACGCTTCATTTGAGATATGATGTGTTAATTTGTGAGGTTTTGTTACCTTTGGACAGAGCCAGGCTAGCTGTTTCCCCCCGTTTCCAGTCTTTATGCTAAGCTAAGCTAAGCTAATCTGCTGCTAGCTCTAGCTACATTCTGTATTTACCGTACAGACATGAGAGTGGTATCAATTTTCTCATCTAACTCTCAGCAAGAAAGCGAATAAGTGTGTTTCAAAAAATGTCGAACTATTGATTGAAGACACTGTAATAATGACCAACAACAAATATGTCCATCCACAACAAGACAGGAGCTTCTGTTGACCTCTACGCTGCATCCTGCTTCATTCACATAAAATCAGTTGTATTGTTTTACAGCACAGAACAACAGAGAGATGAAGGAGAAAAACAAAGGTGTCACCCTCTTCTCAGGAGGGAAGAGTTATATTTATGCAAATGTGCCAAACCACAGTTTGATTTGTTTAGAGTAATTGCACCAACATATCACAACTTACTTAACAATGAGTCTGTATACTGGTGTTAAAAATGGCACGTTTAACAATTTCAGCAATAATTTGATGTTCAGCATCCAAAAAATAGTCTTTTATCCGTTTGATCCGTGGCCAAGATCCGCACCTTCCACAGGAGAGTCTCCATCTCTGAGGCTCAGGGAGGAATTAGGATGCTTATATGCAAAATAATCATCCAGTCTTACCTCATTACGATGATGTTCTGTCAAAACCAGTATAAGGTCGTGATTGGTGTAAAAAGACCCAGCACACCTTGATTTCCGCTAAATCTTCTCATTATTGAATGGAGTTTTTAAAATGTGTGCATAAAGTTACAGAGGGGAAGCTGACCTGGATGGAGCAGCAGTGCTGAGTTTGTTTACAGAAATACCAGCATGACAGCACTCCGCCTGCTGCGTACTGCATGAGCACATCTCTGCATCCTCTGCCGTCAAGTAGTCACTGGAAATAAAAGTGTGCATTACGGTGGTGTGAAAGCACAACTTAAAAATAAATTACTAACATAATGTGTCATTATGTTGATATTTCATCTTACATACAGATGGTGACAGGCTGTCACGAACAAAGTAAACTGACCACAAAGTTTTTGAAGTGCTACAGAAACCAGCTAATGCGAGAACATCAAACACAAGTAAAAGCAAGTTTTAAACAGAAAACTTTCAAACTTTGCATGCAAAGACAGAGAATATAGAGATTTTTGCGTCTGGATGACTGCCGCTTCAAGCTGTACTTGAGGCTGACCAGTGTCCAGTTTGATCTGTGCCAGGATTTACTACTACAGATTTTGCTGTGATTTAATTGCAAAAACGAATCAAAAGGATGCCGAAATAACTACATCATGATGCAGATTTGTAAAAACTCTGAATTCATGCTTTGTCAGGTCTGTCCACAAGACGACAAGCAAATAACTTTTGAAAATGCTTATTTTCTGAATGGAGTTCAGATCGATCAGTGCTAACCAAATTTGCGTCTATTTGTCTTTGCATTTGCAATGTAATTCGCTTTTGGTGTGAACACACCATTAGGAAAAACACTGCTGTTTTTAGCTTTTCAAATATTTTGGTTTCTTTTCATATTTGAAAAATTTAACTAGAATTTGAATCAGGATTTAATAAGAAGTGGAGTCAATGAGCAGAATCAAAATCTAAATTTAAATGATGCCCAACCTGACTGTCATGGCAAGACGTAGCGTGTACAATCAATGCAATTTCATTCATGCTGGAGCAACAGAACCTTCAAATAATTCATGTCCACCTGAATTTCAGAGACTTTCATTGAATCTTAAATGAAAGTGGTTGGATTTTCTCTCTGAGGGAGCAGTCGCTGTCTAAGATGCTGAAGTTTGATGGAGGACTGAGCTGTTGCACACTGGGAACTCCACATATTCCTGTTTTCTGAACCTTTAAAACACTGTATATTATTCAGCATTTTAGTGCCACTGTGGTTTCATTAGCTGCCATTAATTCCCCTAATTATAGTTTTAATAGGCCCTCCATTATTGCACCCTGTGCTTTGCAGAAGTGCCAGGTTTTATCTAATCATCTTGCCCTCAGCCTGAACAGATACTCTACAAAAGGTTATTGTGCTTCGGGTCGTTGAAAACCTTTCACAGGGCCCTTAGAAATAATCATGAATTCTTTATTCTGAGCAGTTTAAAGTCACAAAGGCGTGAAGCAGCTCTGTCCTCTGCACTAAGCCTGAGCAACCTGAATGGAAGCTATTCAGTTTCCGATTAAATCCCATTGATGAAAGTGCATTTTATTAAAAAGGATTTAAAGCCTACAAGGAGCAGAAGAGGCGGTCATGAGGACTCTATGGTGAGACTGTGGGGTTAAGTGTTTGAGAAATGTTTGTCAGTGACTGTTCATGAAATAATGATGGCGATTTCAAAATGAGGCATTCATCATTTTAGACTCGGTCTAGTCTAGACTCCAACCTCGTCGCGCACCAAGGAAACACCAAGCTCAGCGCAGCAGGAAGTGGGGAGCGACGATACTAACTCCCCACCTCGGAAAAGGTAGACTCAGGGCCCACAGGTGGATGCTGGGGTGGAGGTAAAAACACTAAATGGACAAAGTATATACGTATGTATGCACTGCAAATGATATCTTTATAACCTGACTTTCCCCCATATTTTTGCACTAAATGTTTACTAAATAAAATCACTTACATTTCACAAATTTCACTCATTTTATTATTCCAAAAGAAATTCTTTGCAGGGGAAAATGAAATGAGCTTTACCTAAAACACACACACAGAGGCTGCCAGGAGCTTTCTGCTTGGCAGCAGCAGTGTGGTAAAGCAGAACCAGCTAATCAGTCCTAAACTAATCTGCTCTAAAATAGCTTCACTTAAGCGGCGCTGCCTCTCCTCGAAGCCGTTAACATGCCATACATGGAGCAAGTTGATTTTTCCAGCCTGATTAAACTCACCTTGCCTGTGATTGGTGCTGTTGATTGACTGCTCAGTGATTTCCCAGACTGATTCTGGTGGCTGTGATTGCCAGGGCCTGTTGTGTAAGATTAGTAAAGGTTGGATGGATAAAACACGACTTCACTTCCAAAGAAAATAAAGCAGACTGGTTTCCAATTTACAGAAAACTCTTCTCTCCTCCATTTTTATATTTGTTGTGTTTTTTGTTTTCTGTAAAGCAAAGGGAGTGTTACCATCCTCATGATCAATAACTGGTGGGCTGTTACAAAAATCTGACAGAAACATGTGGAATCAAACTGTATGTAAACTTTCCAACCTTGCCTAAATGTAATTGCTGGCTGGATTATGTTCAGAGGCAACGCTGTTTTGAGTGAATGAAGCTACATTTATCTACCACACTGGAGTCTCAGGGAGGTGGTCTGGGTGGATGGTGGGTGTACAAAGTGCAGGACTGTGACACCAGAGTCTGGGGTTTACATCCTGATTCCTGCCTGTGGTTAGATTCAGGCAACAAAAGCACTTTGGTTAAGGTTAGGAAAAGATTGTAGTTTCAGTTAAATGTTAATGAACAACAATTGCGTCTCGAGATTCAAGTCACTGCAGACTTTTTATTTCTATTAAACCAGACCACAATCTTTCCCTAACTATAACCACGTGCAGTGAGACCCTAAACATAACCATAAAAAAGTTTAGCAATGCTGTAGTCACAATATGTGGATATTGTATTGCAATATACAATGGTGGAAAACAAATGAAATATGCCACATAAGTTAATTAACAACATTTCCTCATTAAAATGAAATCTGAACAGCGTTGCGTTTCCCTCATAACGTATATGCTGTTTCAAATAAGTTGTATATAAACGTAATTTCTAGGGGTTGAACTTTCTTATGTTCAGTGTGAAAATGGCAGTAATAATTTCTGTGCATGTGATACAGGGGGACAAACCTAACCTAATTCTAACCCTGTTGTGAAAAACCACAAATCCACTTTTCAGCTGTTGACTCTGCACAGATGTTCCTGTCCTTTTAAAGCTTTGCTTATTGTTTGCTTATTGCCCCACTTTGTTCTGTCTCACTGTACATCTCAGTTCCTGTTTCCACTGTTAAAATCAGTTTGTGATGGTCAGTGCATTCCTTGTAATTTGGTTTATCTAATTACAGTTTTTTCTTCAGCTTTAAATTTCTTATATTTTCCCAGAAACTTTGCCTCCAGAGAAAGTGCCTGAAAGTGTTGCATTCAATTTAATGTGGTCATACAGGCATATAAACAAAGATAGTTATATATAGTTAAGTATCCACTTCCACTTCCTCACCCTGATGTCCTAGTTAGGGCGCTTGGTTTCCATCAATGTAAAAATACAAGAGCATACACATGTAAAATTATGCCTGAGGTATTTATCAACATTTTTATGCTTTTATTTTTAATTTATGAAAGTTGTAATTTATTGAACTATGCTTGAGACAGTCACACCATAGGACAATTATGAGATTTGACTCAGAAATGTAAAAAATTGGACAACAAAGCAGTTTTTATAACAGGTCCATGTAAAACAAAGAAATATTTAACCATTTACTGCATTTTAAACGATGACAATAATAATTATATTCATTTTTATCTTGTGTGACAGTGAAAATGCCATGTCACGTCAACAACCCAACTAAAAATCTCTCAACAACAATTGACCAACAAATATGACTTTTTTTTTTTTTTTTTTTTTTTTTAATTAGATTTTTAATGCTGAAATGAAGAGGAGATTGTTTGTGTAGCTGAAGGTGTTTCAGACCAGCAACAGGTGCCCAGCCCGAGCTCTCTAAGAAGACGAGGAAAAACTCCCCACAAACCTTCAAACAACCTCAGGGGCATGGGAAGGAACCTCGGGAAAGGCAATTCAAAGAGAGATCCCCTCTCCTCGGACGGCTGAGTGTGTGTGTGTGTGTGTGTGTGTGTGTGTGTGTGCGCGCGCATTAGTATTTATATCTTTGTGAGGACCAGTTTCAGTGTTACACCAGTAAAGTGAAGACGTTTTAGCCTCACTTTCCAAGTGTAAAATCACGTCTTAACCCTCAAACAGCCCTCTTCAAAGTGCTGTTTGGGGGTTAAGACTGTGTTGACTGATTAATCCTCACAAGTATACAAGTACAAATGCGTGTGTGTGTGTGTGTGTGTGTGTGTGTGTGTGTATTTTATTTTCTTGAGCGTGGAATGAGTTTTCTGTACCACTTCTTCTTTTTCTTTTTAGGGATCTGGCAGTCGAGATCTTCCAGCTGGAACTTGATGGACCCCTCTTTCTTCGCTGGCTCCTGCTCCTCCTGCAGAGTCTCCTCGATGCCCCTTGTGGCCTGAAGGGGGGAAGACTTGTCCTCCTGCGACTCTGGATGACTCTCCAACTGCTGCTCAGCCTCCTTCAGAGCAGCCACGAGGTTGTTGTTCTCACGTTTCTGCTCGTCAAGCTGGACCGCATAGGAGGTTCTTGATTTCTCCATGTCCTCCAGCAGGGAGGTTTTCTCCTGCTGCCATTGGAGACGCTCACTCTCTACCTGATACTCGATCTTCCTCAGAGCAGCCACGAGGTCGTTGTTCTCCTGTTTCTCCATCTCCAGCAGGGCGAGATTGACTGCCTGGGATTTTTCCATATCTTTCAGGAATGAAGACTTGTTCTCCTGCCACTGCTGATGTGTAATCTTCAGCCGCTGCTCAGCCTCCTTCAGAGCAGCCATGAGCTTAATGTTCTCATGTTTGTGCTTGTCCAGTTGAGCCAGACAGGAGGCTCTGGACTCCTGGAGGGAGGTTTTCTCCTGCTGCAAGCGGAGGCGCTCAGTCTCCAGCAGACCCACTGCCTTTTTCAGGTCAGTTGTGATCTTGCTGATCTCCATTCTGTGTTCCTCCAGCTGGGCTTGATGGGATGCCTGGCATCGTTCCACAGTTGTCTTAGCCTCCTCCTTCTGTTTTAGGAGAGCTTCCTCCATCTTGCTGAACTTCTTCTGCATCTTCTGAGCTTTGGCCCTCTCAAATGCAAGATCTTTCTCCAGCTGTTCTGTTTTTGAGCGAGCCTCAAACTCTGCAATTTCTTTGTCTAAAAGCTGCAACTTCAGGCAGTGAGTGGTCGTGTTAAGGTTGTTTTCAGCCACTGCACGTAACTGCTTTTCAGCACGGAGCTTCGTCTTTGTTGCCTCCACTTCATCTTGAAGGGTCTCAATCTCTTTCTTCATCTGCTCCAACCTGACTTGAAGGTCCTTGATGTTGGTCGTCTGCTGCTCCAGATCATTCTGACTTCTCATGCTGATCTTTCTCAGCTGGGATTTCAGATTCTTGATATCCATCTCTGAAGAGCAGACGTGTTTAGCCTGAGCCTCATTCAGCCGGGCTTTCAGGCTACAGATCTCCTTCTGCATCAGCGCTTTCTCACGCCTCCACGCCTTGTCCTCTTTCTTTTCTTGGAGCTCATCCAGAAAGTTAGCCAGCAAGTCCTCTTGGATTTCCAGATGGACTCTCCCCTCAGATCTACTTTGGGTGAGCCTGGCCTCGCTGTCCTTCAGCTCACACCTTACTTGTTCTTCCAGGGAACTGAGGTAGAAATTAACTGAATGTTCCAGCTCCATGGTGTCTTCCATGTCTTCCAGCTCAGTGTTTGTTGTCCTCTGTCCTGTTTGTTTTCTTTTACTATGTGCACCTTCCGTTGTCACAGTGAAATGTGGGTCTGGACCAAATGTGGCTCTATTTATAGATCCCCAACATTCCAATAGAATCCACGATGGCATCATGGATTCTATTCCTTTCATCTTTGCTCCAAATGATAATGTTCTATTTCATTCTGTCCTCTGATCTTGTTGTTGTGATTGGATGCCAGTTTGTTTATGTTTGAATAATATGAACGTAGAGATTTCTAAGGTGAATGACAAGTACAAATATAATGTGCGTTAAAATCATTAATATTCCTCAAATGTGGCAAAGAAAGTATTTTTGGAGGGTGATCAAAGCTACGGAGCCCCCATGGTTTTCATGAGCACAAATTATCACCGGAAAAATCAATTTTTGAGACTCTGCTCTGTAATGACCTCTTAGATGATCAGTTTATTCAGGAGTTTTAGTATTTGAGACATCTCTGCTAAAAGTAGATAAGATTAAGGACCTCAAACCTTCATCCCCAAAAACACTGTCATGCTCAAGATGCTCAGTACACATAGAAAAATGAGTGTATACATACTATAACTCTACTATAACTTTTATAAATGTATCACTTATTGAATGATTATAATTAAACACTGTAATATATATATATATAAAGTAAAATGTTGCCAGTGAGATTAATATTTTAGTCTGTGCTGAAGGTGTTATCACTGAAATGTCATTAGTTCTGTTATTTAATAAAAACTTTATTAGAAATGTTATTTGATCTGCTTAAATATATTATGTTTTAGGATTTTTTCAAACCTTGGTGGTAGGTTCATTATAAACACCATCTATGCATCTATTTCATGTCTGTCTGTCTCTTCAGGAGTTGAAGTGTTAATATGTACGACACACACAGATCTAAATCTGCAGATCAACGTTCAGGAAGTGTTTCTGACTATAATTTAATTTGAACCGGTCAATTACATCATCGACATGTAGACACACGCCCAAACATTCATTCAGTTTTAATGACGTCTTCAGTTTGGATCTCATGTCTGCAGGCTTCAGTCCTGAAAAGTGTCATAAACCTAATAAGGGTCATATTCACTTTTTTTGAGCACATTATAAAAGTATTTCTACTTGGCAGAAAATATCTAGAACAACAATAAACGTCAAATGCATGTTACGAGTTGGTGGTTATTTAAAATGTGCATATCCTTACGTAATACCGTTAATAAGTACTTTATAATAAATTAAAAAAAACGGTGTGGCTTTATGAGGCTGTTGCTTCTGTATTTTTCTAATAATCCAAGTACAAATTGAGGAGGTAACAGGTTGCAGCCTGTCTGAAGATGAATTCATTTTTAAACAAAGAACAGCTTTAGTTTTTTTTTCTGTTGCTGTTTGACAGTTGAGACACAAACACCAAAGCTTTGTGTATAGTACAGGTGAGGAGACCGGTCCTGAATGTAGATGTAATATAAAAAAAAAAAAACAAGACCCAATGAATCACGGGTTGTTTTTGAGAAATAAATTAATATTTCAAATGAGTGCAACTGCATGAAAAACACCTTAACGTGAAGCAAAGTGGTGGCTTTGTTGGGTTTAATAAGTCATGCATTTGGCAAAAACGTTTATGAGCAGGCACTTGTAGAAAGGCACATGTGGAACTGATGATTGATGTGATGTTTTACAGTTGATATGTGAGACATCGATGAGAACCACATGTGCCAATATGTGAATCTTTCACATGTGATGAACAAAAATGTGAAGCTTCAAACTCAACATGTGGAGAAGTAGACCACAAAATGCTCAGAGAAATGGAAATTTTAACATCTGCAATTTTGTGACAAGTGGGCAAAAATCTAGCTGCTGATGAAGATCGTGTGATATGATCAAAAGCTCCAGAACAGCCACTAACTGGACCTTGAGGTGAGATCGTTTTGTCAAATGTGAACTGTGTTTAATATGTGATACATTCACATGTTAATCACGTGATTCTCAGATAAATCACACGTTAACCTACTTTTATTGACGAGCCCTAAAAAGCCTGACTGGAGCATCTCTGTTCCACGCGCTGAAACGATGGAGGAACCTAAGAGGGTTCCCTGAGGAACTCCAACATTAACGTTAACAAGACTTAAAGATTCAAAGGCAAATATGAGGCATAATATGAAGCGTCTGTTTAGAGTAAGTCCAGTGTTATTCTTCATTTTCTTATTGTCAACAGATCTCATGTTTAGACTCAAACCAACATGTCAGTCCATCTCTCAATAGCGTCTGACTTCCTGTCTGTGGCTCACTGGTTCCTACTGAAGACGTCACACATATATAGTTTCATGTTTAAAGAGGCTCAGTAATTTCCTCAAACAGCTGCTCACTGTAGCTTTTATCAAACAAACAGGAGGAAATAGTGCATTTGTTGGGGACTATTGTCAGTGGCGGATGAATCCACATTTGGTGCTCTAGTCAGTATTTGGGGCAGCAGGACGGTGTCTGTGTTGATGGTGATGAAGGAACAACAGTGAGGCTCACTGATGAGTTTAATAGTTTTATACATCAGGCTGTGATACACACAGAACCTGTTAGCAGAAACACTCACTGCTGCTCTGAGTCTGAACGTGAGATTTATTGACAAGAAGAATCATTGAGACAATCAATATTTTTATTGAACTTGTGCAGATATTATTTAGCCTACTACACCTTGGTACTTGTACTATAAATGAGCTATCTTAAATCTAAATATGCATTTTGTAGAATGAGAGATAAAATGTGCAAAACCACTTGTATAGTTCTTTTAAAATCTAATATTTGTTCTTGAGTTTTACTTCTCGACAAAACATTAAGGCTGACATCTTGAGTGACCGCCAACCAGCTATTTTCCAGAGTTTTTTGCTCTAACATCTGTACGTCCAACTCCTCGTGCCAAAGCGACAGTGATTCACAGAAGGGATGACGACTGTGTTTTTACCATCCTGTTTTAAATGAGCGGTTTCTCTCCTGCTGTTTAAACTGTACAATCTGCTCATAAACTGGAGGAAATGAGGGTACAGTGAGTTAAGTGACTGCCAGTCAGCGGTGAGTCACACTTTAACAGCATATGGTTCATTCAGTCACTTCTGTCATATAAACTCTAAACTCCAGGACTAAAACGTACCTGTAATCACCTGTGACTCCTCTCTAACGCAGATCTGTTTCAGATGTCAGGACGAGCAGATTTTGCCTTTTTTTTTGTTTTGTTTTTGTTTTGAGAAACTCCTGCAGCCCACAAACATCTGAATTTGGGACTGCAAATAATAATCATCCTAACCTTTTTATTTAATCATATTTCCCAGCTGCTCTAGATCTTTTTTCTCATTTCTCTTTTCTCAGTTTGAGACTTTTTTACAGGCTCATGGTAGAGTCACATGTATTTGTCAGAATACGTCAGAAATACCGTCACTTGCCATGTGCTATACATGTTCCGGGGCTGTTTTATGAAAAGAAAAGGTTTTAAGTAATTTGAAATAGCTTTGATGTTCTTGCCTGTATGTGCCCAGGTTTTCAACACACAGTAAATATCTGTATATGAATGAATAGACATGAGTGTCAGTGTTGCAGGGATATAAGAACCATATTGACGAGACATTCTGAGTCTGAGTGATGTCAAGAAATGTATTGATGATGTGAAACACACAAACAAAAAAAGTTAGTTTTCATGGTCACTTCCCTTGATTTTCTTTCTCATTTTCATTTGAGATAAAGATGTTCTGAGTTTTGGAACTACAGTTCCCATCATGCTTGGAATCAGACAGAGTTAGCTGGAGTTTACACCTAACTATCACGACGAGCACGGACTCAAGGATGCAGACCCCAGACACAGGAGTACAAAAAGATAAGATTTTATTGCCAAAAAAGGGCAAAAGGCAAAAATCAAAGTTGGAAACCAAAATCAGACTCAGAAAACAAAAAAAATCACTTCACTAGGAAGGAGCAAAAAGACTATGGAAAAAATGCCAACAAAGTAACAAAGGAAATCCCAAAAACACAAGAACACGGGGAAAAACTACTTAGCTGTTGTAGAAAGAGCTAGCACGCTTGGACAATGGGACAAGACGAACTGGCAAACAGACAGGGGAGCACAGAGACTAAATACACAGGTGGAGGACGCTAACAAGACACAGGTGAGAGACATCAGGGTAATTACACCAGGGGAAGGCACACAGGGGCGGGGAGAGAGGTGCTCAGGAGGGACAGCCAGAGCATGACAGGTCCCCCCCCTCAATGGCCGGCACTGGACGGCCCATGCAGATCTGGATGGCGGCGGTGGAACTCCCGGATGAGGGTACGGTCCAAAATGTCCCGAGGCGAGACCCAGGACCTCTCCTCCGGGCCGTACCCCTCCCAGTCCACCAGGTACTGGCAGCCACGGCCCCGGCGGCGAACCGCCAGCAGCTTCCGCACCGTGTAAACCGGGCCCCCGTCGACTATCCGGGGGGGTGGGGGGGGTGTCGGGGTGGGCACCAAGGGACTCTCCCTGACCGGCTTGACCCTGGCCACATGGAAAGTGGGGTGAACCCTCATGGTCCTTGGGAGGGTAAGCCGAACCGCTGCTGGGTTGATTACCTTCGAGATCGGGAAGGGGCCAATGAAGCGAGGCGCTAGCTTGCGGGTGACTCCCTGGAGGGAGAGGTCCCGGGTGGACAGCCAGACCCTCTCACCCACTCGATAGGGGGGCGCTGGAGTGCGTCGTAGGTCAGCAGTCCTCTTGTAATTGGCAGAGCTGGAGAGAAGGGTTTGCCGGGCCTGTAGCCACGACTGGCGACAACGGGGGACCAGGGCCAGAGCGGAAGGCACGTTGACCTCCTCCTCCAGGGCTGGGAACAGGGGGGGCTGATAGCCGTACACACACTGGAAGGGGGATAGACCAGTGGAAGAGCAGGGCAGTGAATTATGAGCATACTCAACCCAAATCAGCTGCTTGCTCCAGGAGGAGGGGTTGCGGGAGGCGAGGCAGCGAAGCCCCGTCTCCAGCTCTTGGTTTAGACGTTCCGTCTGGCCATTGGATTGTGGGTGGTAGCCCGAGGAGAGGCTGGCTGATGCTCCCAGGAGAGAGCAGAAAGCCTTCCAGAAGCGAGACAGAAACTGGGGACCCCGGTCGGAAACCACATCCCTAGGGAGACCATGGAGACGAAACACATGGGACAGGACTACCTCCGCCGTTTGCTTGGCTGAGGGGAGTTTGAGAAGGGGAACGAAATGCGCCATCTTAGAAAACCTGTCAACAACTGTGAGAATGGTGGTATTACCGTCTGATAGAGGTAGTCCTGTCACAAAGTCCAGGGATATATTGGACCAAGGGCGATGGGGAATAGGGAGAGGATGCAGGAGGCCAGAAGGAGGGCGTCGGGAGGTCTTGTGCTGGGCGCAGGTGGGACAGGCAGCCACATATTCCCCCACCTCCTTGACCATCGCAGGCCACCAAAAGCGCTGCTGCACAACGGATTGGGTCCTCTTAACCCCTGGGTGGCAGAAGAGGGGGGAGGCATGAGCCCAATGGATGACCTGGGAGCGGAGAGAGGGAGGAACAAATAGACGGTTCGGCGGGCAGCCGGCCGGGGGATCAATGGATCTGCAAGCCTGTTTGATCCTCTCCTCAACTGCCCAGGTAACCGCCCCTGCCAGGCAGGAGGGGGGCAGGATGAGGGAGGGTGCTTCGGGGACCGAGGAGGAGTCAAACTGGCGAGACAAGGCGTCGGGTTTTTGGTTCTTGGTGCCTGGGCGATAGGACAACACAAAATTAAAGCGGTTTAAAAAAAGTGCCCACCTGGCTTGTCGGGGGTTCAACCTCTTAGCTGTCTTCAGATACTCGAGGTTCTTATGGTCAGTCCAAACAAGGAATGGATGTTCTGCCCCCTCCAGCCAGTGACGCCACTCCTCCAATGCCACTTTGACTGCTAGTAACTCCCGGTTTCCCACGTCATAGTTCTGTTCTGTGGGGGAAAGCTTACGGGAGAGAAAGGCGCAAGGGTGGAGCTTACCATCGAGGGGGGAGCGCTGGGAGAGGACTGCCCCTACTCCCACCTTCGAGGCGTCCACCTCTACGATTAACTGGAGGTGGGGATCAGGGAGGGAGAGGACAGGGGCCGACACAAAGCCCCCTTTGAGCTTTGTGAAAGCGGCGTCGGCCTGCGGGGACCATTGGAACTTGACCTTCACAGAGGTCAGGGAGTGTAGGGGGGCAGCGATAGTGCTAAAGTTCTTAATAAAACGCCTATAGAAATTTGCAAAACCCAAGAAGCGTTGGAGTTGCTTACGTGAGGAGGGTGTGGGCCACTCCGCCACTGCGCTGACCTTTGCCGGGTCCATTTGAAACTTCCCCTCCGAGACGATGAAACCAAGGAACGCTACAGTCTTAACGTGGAATTCACACTTCTCTACTTTGACATAGAGGCGATTCTCCAGGAGACGCTGGAGTACTTCGTGGACGTGCTGGACATGGGTCTCCTCATTAGGGGAGAAGATAAGTATATCGTCCAGATACACGAAGACGAACCGGTCCAGCATCTGCCGGAGAACGTCATTCACCAAGGCCTGAAACACAGCTGGAGCGTTAGTGAGACCGAAGGGCATTACGAGGTACTCGCTAGGAGTGTTGAAAGCGGTCTTCCACTCATCCCCCTCCCTGATTCTGACCAGATGATAAGCATTGCGGAGATCTAGTTTGGTAAATATTTTAGCTTCCTGTAAACATTCAAATGCTGAGTTAATAAGAGGGAGGGGGTACCTGTTTTTGATGGTGATGTTGTTCAGGCCTCGGTAATCGATGCAGGGGCGGAGGGTTTTATCTTTCTTTTCAACGAAGAAGAAACCCGCTCCAGCGGGCGATGAGGAAGGGCGGATGAGGCCAGCTGCCAGGGAGGAGTCCACATACTCCTTCATGGCTTGCAGCTCAGGGGCCGAGAGGGAGTAGAGCCGACCTCTCGGAGGGGAGGAACCAGGGAGTAGGTTAATGGCACAGTCGTATTCTCGATGGGGTGGCAGAGAGGCGGCCTTGGCCTTATTGAAGACCTCCTTGAGGTCATGGTAGCAACTGGGAACCTTCGAGAGGTCAGGGTAACTGGGATCCGTTTCCATGGCTGTGGAGAGGGCGAGAACAGACCCGGGGGGAGAGAGTGGGACCACGGAAGATGACTGCTGCTGGGACACGGGAAAGCAGGTCTTCTTACAGTCAGGATGCCAAGCCAACACCCTGCCAGCTCTCCAGTCTATGTGAGGATTGTGCCGAATCAACCAGGGGAACCCTAAAATTAGGGGGTGTTGGGGAGAGTGAAACAGGTAAAAAGGGAGAGTTTCAGTATGCTGGTCGGGGAACACGATGCGGATGGGAGTGGTTTGGTGCGTAACCGTGCATAAGAGACGACCGTCTAAGGCCGTGGCTCGCCGGGGACCGGGCAGCGGAACAGAAGCCAACCCCAATCTACCAGCGAGGCCCTGGTCCATAAAGTTGGCATCAGATCCTGAGTCCATGAGAGCAGAGAGAGTGAGGGATACCGCAGAGGAAAGAGTCACTACAGGGAGGGGCCGAGAGGGGGAGGAGGAAAAGGGGGTCCTACTCACCAGCACCCTCCCCTTTCCTGGTGAGCCTGGTCTTTTACCGGGCAAGAAGCAATAAAGTGTCCCTTCTGGGCGCAGTAAATGCACCTCCCCTCCCGCAGGC